>JBBNBP010002033.1:0-13180 GCA_039737535.1 Lagodon rhomboides | reverse complement strand
TTGTTAAAAGCCAAACAGATCAGATCGTTTTTCCCACGATACCAGAATGAAAACCGGTGCAGTCAGACCTTTCTCCAGCACCGTGGTAGAAGTTTATGATGAACAAAAAAAAAAAGAAATGATAATCACAGAGTTTATCTTCCAACTGTGACAACACAAGTCTCTCTCTCCTCATGAAATCCACGGGGTCCATATAATGAGAGGAGGAACAAAAGCTGCAGTTACTCGAACAGAATCGCTGACCTCTCCGCAGTCACCTCTCCCACCCAGAGAGCTCTCGTGACCTCCTTCGTATAAATGGGAGAAACCACTCCAGAAAGAGCAAGTATCCATTTTAGAAGCTTGTAAAGAAGCCGAGGGGAACACAGAGAGACGGGAAGAATGAGTCTCTCTCGCTGGTTGCGGGTTTCACCTTTTATCTTACGTGGAAACATCTGTCGCGTGTTGCCTCGGGGCGTTTGAGATCACAAGAAACTGTCCGGCCAAGTCGTAAAAAAAGTTATTTACAAAACGAACACGCCCGAGTAAAGTACAAGTACCTCAAAGTGCAGTATTCAAGTACATGTACTCTGTTACATCCCACCACTGGAGGAGAGAGCGGAGGGATTAAATCTGTTTAACATCTGTGTTAAAACATCACCCATCTCAAACTTCCATTATTATGGAGATTATCATTTTATGTTTGAAATGACATCAACAACCTCCACTTCTCCCTTACGCTGGCAACATATCTTAAATACTTTGTCTGTGCACACAATCCTGCTTTTACTCATTCAAAGTGACTGTGAAGCCTGAATGGTAAAGATCCATTTCTTTTGTTCCCTCCGTTGCCAAAAAGTAATTTCACGGCAACAGCATCAGCTGCGTTTCATTAATACGTCCATGTGAGAGCTGCTCACCAGTTGGTTCGGGCCGCAGCCAGCAGACAGGTGGGGCGATACTTAATAACACACATTAGCAGCTATTTATTGACTCGATGTTAGCTGAGATCATAGTTAGTTCCACGGAGTCAAGATCGATTATAGATGCGTTTATACTCTTCGCTTTCTGTCCTGAAGACATGTTGTTGGGTCTAGAAGCTCACATAAACCCATAATTAGTGTTAGGTTGTCATGTGAATTTGAGTTCTCATTCATTTTATGAGAACGGAGGAAGTTTTAATTGATGTTCATTGATCCTGATCTCGGCTGAGGATCTCTGCTGCCCCTCTTGAATCAGCGACTGCCAGCCGCCGCCACGCGGTTCACACCCCCGCCTGCACAAATTAGCGGCGCGCTCATAAATTACAAGACGAAGGAGTTAAACCATGTTTGACAAGTCCATTACACCAGCGGAAAAGAAAACAGTAATTTCACTGTCATGTCTGAAGCGTTTTGAAGCTAATTTTTGGTTTTAGGAAAAACGTCTCAACGTTTAAACGGCCGCCGTGCCAAAAGCGTCGGCTTCCGCTGACAGACTCTGATAATTTACTGTCGTACATCTGGTGATAAATTGGATAATAATACAAAGTGTTCCCCAAACGCTGCACCAGGAACAGTTTGAACAAGAAAACAAGGGTCGGAGTGACGGTGAAATATGTCGTCTGACGCTGGAGGAGAAACTGAAGTTAAACAAACCTGCAGAACATTTTCTACACATCACGTACAGTTCACTTAACGTCACTGCGAACCGTTGTTGAAAGCATGCTGTAGTTTCAGGCTCCTGAACTGTTTACCAACTTCCAGGTAACTTTCTAACACTTTAAATGATCACCTTCCAGACCGACTCCAGACAGTTTACTATCACAGTGCTTCACTGTGAATAAACTGGGTCCTACATGTGGGCATTTGATTTTTTTACACAGATTAACGGCACAGTACGCAGGATTCTTCAGTCGCTGTTTGCAAACACATCATTCAAAATTACTTTGGGTTGGTGGCAGCCTCAACTTTCTGTCTCCAGAATTACTGATGTGCAAAATGTCCCAAACACAGCAAAATATTAAGACAAAAAAACAAAACAGACGTAGGACAGGGTAAGGGAAATTTCTCTATGCTATACGTTTACGTTCAACATCCAGTGCAACGATTCAAATCTGTGACACAAAAATAGAAAAATGTAAAAAAAGGAAAGGTAATCATCTAAATCTCACATCCCTCTGATTCTCAGGCATCTTGTGAACATGCACACATATTTTGTTTCTGAGATGTAATAAAGAGATTTTCAAAACCACACAAACTAATAAATGACACGCTCACAGATCATAACGGTCGAGAGTAATGTGTTTAAATCAGCTGCGTGTAACAGTCAGTTTCCTACAAGTGAACAGAACTTCAGTACCGAGCATCAGTGATATCGGTGAGGTGTCTGCACAGAGTCTGAAGGACACTCAAAGACGATTCGAAGCCGCAGTCTGTTCACCCCGCTGCCTTCTGACCACCTATACATGAGGATCTGCTCCTGAAATGATTTGTACTTCCATCATTTCATTGCACAATTCCTGTTGTGTAATGATAATTAAACTGATATTGAATCTTGACTTTGAATATAGTCCTACAGGCTTTTATACAACACAGTCTGTAAAACCACCAAATTAAATATTCACTGACTGAACCGCTGCGCCCGCCTCGCTCTCCAGATCTGATGTGATGATAATATTCTGACTAAATTAATTAAACCGGAGGAGGCGCAGCCAAAAACCCTAAAGCGCTGGATTATTGCTCTTGTTCTCTGCCCTCAGCTGCCACGAGGAGACTCCGGGAAAACAAAGAGGCCTATGACAGACCACCTGCTCAGAGAGGATTGTGGGTACGAGCTACTGTACACTAAACAGCTGAACCAGGAGCAGCGAGAGGGTCCCGTGGGGAGGAGGGCTGAAGAAGGGGGCGTTGTTGAGGGCGGTGTCAGGGGCAGATGAGGTGGTCTTATGGAAACGGTTGCAGGGGTTCTGGCTCTATGTGGCATATCTGCTTCCCGGATCCTGATGGACAGTGGTCAAGTCCTGCTCTCAGTACATAAATACCCCACGCTACATTAGCCGCCAAAGCCTTTCCATATGTTGTTTGCTGAAGGCCTCTATGGTGCTTAAAGCCCGATCCCCATCTGGCTCTTTCCAGGTCAGCTCGTCCAGGACTTCACGCACGTTTCCCTGACATGGACCTGCTTTCTGCTTCACAGGAGGGGAGAGTGCCAGGCCCTCTGCGCTGCTGTGGTTTACATACCCAACCTAGCATGTCGCAAGCTCCTCTCAGACCAGCACGCTGTAAAAAATGACCACAGTCAGACGCTGTTGAGCGCTACGCCGAGTCTCGACATCGCATCCTCCTGAAACCAAAACCTAACTTCTGTCAGTGGAGTGAGGCAGCTCCTGTTCGATCCAGCGTGGGTTCTTTTGTTACAGGACTCCGTTGAGTGTAAACATCTTGAAACAAGGCAGAATAAGCAAATCTTTCCACTTTGGTCTCGAGAGAACAACACTTGATTCGAGTAAATTGTTTACACGAGTTGATTTTTATTGGGAACGAGTTAAATAATGTTACGCCAATGACGATTTTTCTTCGGGCCTTGAGAAAACAGGATGTCAACACTTAACAATAAAAGTGAAGGGCTCGCTATAATGTGAGTTTTTTCGTGCTGTGGGAGTGATCGTGAAATCCACTTGAGATTGGCTGAGAGCAAATGTGTCTGCTGACCTTTAATAACCACTTCAGCTCATTCAGGATGGCGATATCCATCATTCCATCACTTTGTTTGTCCATCTGAACACAATCGTTTTGGGTAGGGTTAGGGTTAGGGTTAAAGTAGAATCACACACAGGTTGACTTTCTATATGAGGCAAATGTGTCTACTGACCTTTAATAACCACTTCAGCTCATCCATTTAAAACCAGAACCGGTCTTCTTGCATAAAGGATGGCGATATCCATCATTCCATCACTTTGTTTGTCCATCTGAACACAATCGTTAGTAGAATCACTTACAGGTCGACTTTCTATGAGGGTGGTATCAGTCTTCTCATGAAACTCTCGCCAAGAAAGTGATAAAGCATGTTTACAAAATGAACTGTTGCTTTAAAGTTGCATTGTGTAAAGACTGGCCACCTAACAAAGGCTACTAATGGGGGGCAGCATATCACAACCGCTGCCCTTTATACCCTTTGACTGTCGCTACTAGCTGCTATTCACTTGTTAGCTCAATTAGCCGCGCAGCTTGTGGGCCTATTAGCTGACTGGTCGACAAGGACTCTGACCAAGACAAACCAAGACGCTTCTGATGAGTTTTATTTTGATTCTGTCCGGTTCAAATGAAGTGCTTGTTAAATGTAGTATATCTACCAGGTATAGGGGGTATAGTATTGCCGTTTTTCCACCGACAGTACCAGCTCGCCTCGGCTTAGCGTGGCTCTACTTGGTTTGGTTTCAGATGCGTTGCGTTTCCATCTAGAATTAGTATCTCTTCAACGTGGGCGGGTCGTCATCAACGTGGGCGGGTCGTCATCAACGAGGCCGGGTCGTCATCAGTGACGTACTTATCCACACGACACATAAACAGGGCTAGCTGTGGGCTACGCAAAACACGTCCACCTTTTCATTTCCTGTCGCACCATCAAGCTCGTTCTGGATGCGTCTTCAGCGACAACACTCAGGAGCGTCTCCACCTCTGCCACGGTCCACGCCGTGTTCCTGCGCGTTGCTCCTTCCATGTAATCGCTATGTTGACTGAACGCAGATGCTAGTTTTTAAAGGTAGCGGGTGTCGGGCTCGGACGTCGCGCTCGTCACAGAGTCGTCAAGTGGCGTCGCTCTCTGTCCAATCAGTGGCCGGCTGCCGGCTTACGTCACACAGAAGTATCAGCTCAGCTCGGTTGGAACTTATACGGAGGTGATACTAAAAAAGTACCACTTTAGCAGGTACCAGGTACCAGATTTCAGTAATGGGAACGCAAAAAAGGCGAACTAAGTCGAGGCGAGGCGAGCTGGTACTGTCGGTGGAAAAACGGCATATCACCTCCTGAGGTAGAAGGTGGTATTATGAGACATGAGGCTAAAGACATCTTTGACATAATATCAACACTGTTGTTTCTTCACAGTCTGTGTAAAATGTTCTTACCACAAGTATTTTTTGTCGTAAGTACAGTACAAGGACCCATTTTGTCACTTGCTGTATGACAACTTGATTCTAATACCACCCTGAACCGATGTGGAAAACAAGTCACGTATGTCTGCAGGATTGCAGAGGTTATCTGCAGCTTTTTCTGTACAACGATATTTTGTGCCTGTGTCCTCCTGGGGCTCAGTCGAGGAGAGGGGCCCCTTCCTGCTGCCCTTGTCCCAAGGCCAGTCATCTGTGGCTGTGCTCTGTGATTCAGGTAGAGGCCCTACAGGGAGCCCTCTGCAGAGGAGGCCAGCATGGCGAGGTCTGAGGCTACGAGACGAGTGAGCCAGCAGGGAAAAGGAGGTCGCGGGGGTGGGCCTCCGTGCTTTATGAGCACAGCCGTGCTTACCTCCGTTCTGTCTGCCCGGCAGATAAATGATGATAGAGCAGGAATATACGGTAGGCTGGCTAATATATGTTAGCCTGTCTACCAGAATAGTACAACAGCCTCGCTCCACCTCCTCAATGTGTGGTCCCTGACAAGGCTGTCAACTGAAGAAAAAGCAGGAGGAGGAGGTGGAGGAGGAGGAGGAGGAGGAGGAGGAGGAGGAAACCTCCCAGCTGCAGCCAGCCTGAGCTGTGAGAGGACTGCAGGGCACAGAGCACAACAACACTGACAAATAAGAGGAAGTCAACATCGCTGGACATTGAACAACTCCAATAAAACCCGAGGAAAAAACGGACACAGTGGCTGCGCAGCGCCGTGAAAATCAAAGAGGATCAGAATCTCATTAGATGATAAGTGGAAACACACATCCACACTGTAAACCGGCACGGACGACTCTTCTCATCTCGGAGATTGAATCATCTGCTGTTATGCTTCGGCAACACATTCCAATACAGGTGGTCCTGTGAAATGAGAGGTTAGCTCTGCCTGCAACAATGCCAGTGGTAATGACTGATCTAATCACAGAGCACGCTCACGGAAACCCACCTGTTCTGCCAGCGCCGCTCGCACAGAAAGCGCAGCGTTTGCCAAGTGCTCCGTCTGGGCGGGTGGCACATGTTGGGGTGGCAGTAATGTGTTACCCAGATCCCTATATAGTCCCCGCTATCTGGGCCCGATTCTGTTCTCTCATCTGCTGCCAAGAACAAAAAAAAAGTTGCTCGAGCTCGGCCTCGCCGGATCCGCTCAATGGGGCACCGCACCTGAAAGCTTTTACAGAGGCTAAGAGGGTCCAGATAAGATGTAACCTTCCCTTTGTCGCTGACTCTCCCCCCTGACCACCATCCAAAACATTTTGTTTTTCAACGACTAACATTTTCCAGTCGCCTGGTCCTCTTCCTTCCCAATTTCTTTTTTTTTTTTTTCTGAACTTCCAAGCAGCCAGGCAGCAAATCAGGCAGGCAGCCAGCAGATGTGGCAGGCCCTTGTGCTCAGAAAGGATGTGTTTCACCAGTAAAGAATTTGGTCAGCTCGAAAAACTCCAACCGAACGGGACTTACTGGTCCCATTAACGACAAATCACACTCCTCCTCTCCTCTGTCACAGCTCGGACATTATGGTTCGGTGTAGCAATGACTGATGTAGCTGCACTGACATGAGCGTACAGTTTTACTCAGCACATAATATTAGACAATCATATTCCTATATTTAATTCAGGTCACACAATAGGCTATAGACTTAATCTATCTGTCCAAGGAAGCCAGGTCAGCTGACTTGGTGGTCACTTTTTAACCTGTTTTAACCTGATGCTTTTATTTTGAAGCTCTTTTAATGTGGATTTTTAAAAAGAGCCCTATAAATCTCTCAGCCACATGTTAACAGGTGGTTGTTGTACGAAAACCAAGTTATTACCTCAGCTTTTAATGGCAACTAAACATATTTTGTTGGTTTAAAAATAATATTTTCGAACCAGAAAATTGTTCCTCCAGCGTTTTCTAATGGATTTCTGTCTGGTAGTCTGCCCCGGACACTTACGAACATGTACTGTGAGCCGTGCTGATTACATCCTCGGGTACCGACCGGAGTGCCAATGACTCAAAACTGCCTTCCAACGAGTCTATTGTTCTTTCCAGAAGAAAACACCAAGTTAAAATGCTCTCAAATTTGTGAACTACTCATAAACTTTGTATTTTCTTTGCAGGAAAACAAGACGCGCCGCACGCTCTCTGGACTACCACACTGCTGTAAACCAATCTGACGCTCATTTGCAGAACATTTTGGACTTCAGGTCAATCATTTCCATTGCAATAAACTTCTCTGTAAGTTTATCAACATCATTGTGCAACGTGTTTACTAGCTCCTCGGCGTTTCTCTGACACATCTTGAACTCGATCTGCCGGTCCACTCTGCCCTCAGAAACCATGTTGTTTTATACTGCGTTTTTATTACATCTGTCTGTCTTCCAGCAGCCGTCTAAATATAGTCCTCCTCTTCCCCCCCAAAAGAGCCCGAAACACTAAGTCCTCACTAATTAGAGCCTTCTCCTCAGTCTGAGGCTGCCTCCAGTGAGAGCAGGTTTATGGGCAGCGCTGCTCAGCCTCCGTCTCTCCTGCTGCAGCTCGCAGGCCCAAACATCAGCGAGAGGCTCCGAGAAACAAGGTTTTTACTGGCAGCTGCTGCGTGACACCGCTAATGATGCTCGCTGCTTGTCTCCTCCTGAATCTAGTCGGAACACAGGCCTTCTTATGGTTTTTTGTAATACAACAGAAATGCTTGCATGAGTGTCCTACTTCAACAAGCATTTAAGGACTTTGGGACTAATATCCATACATGAATTATGCAGGAGCCCCATGCATTTTTAACTATCTGTGTGCACGGCTTCTGTGATTCACACGTCTCTGAGCGAGGAGACAACACAATGCTGTCCGCCAAACCAGTTATCGGACGTTAGATGACACGAATCAGCTCATTTTATTCCGTCTGCATGCCTCCCGTACGGTAAATAATAAGGTGTCTGCGTGAGAGCCTGCGCGCCGATTTTCCGACCTTGCCCGGCCCTGGTTTTCATTTCAACGTCGGCGGTGATGGAATTTCTAAAAAGGCTATCTCCATCGGTTCATTCAATAATATATGAAGCGATGGCATCATCCCGACACCCTACACCTTTCCGTCTCAGGTCCAGCCATTAGCCGAGTCATGAGTGGAGAGCTGGAGAGAGGCGGGCGGAACGGAGCGACGCCGGGGAGGTGGAAGCTGTGATGAATAATTTACTGTGAATCCGGCGTAGTTTTTGAAAGAATTCTCCCCCCGTCAGTCCTGCAGCCTCGCTCAGTTACTCTCAGCGTGCACAGCACTGTGGGCTGGAGAGGAGAACCGGCGCTTTAAATAGCCTGTTGACTTGAGATTTTCCAGTTGAAGCTCCACAGGGAGTCTTGAGGATGGTGCCTTACTTCTTCTTGCTCCTCTGCTGGCCGACTCTGCCTCTACAAGGTAAAGACTCATTGCACTTTGGCTCACTTGAACAACAAAGACGTGGAGTTGGAGACAAGCCGGGGCGAGTCGACTTTGTCTTTATCACAAACTGCTGTCATTATTATGTCAGATCGCTCGGCGCAGCCAGAGGGAGGGCCGTAAAAAAATCTGATCCATCAAACAGGCCAGAGGCAGATAATCTACGAGTGTGTTTAATTATGTGTTGTTCATCCTCCAGAGCTGACGCAGTCCGTTCCCAACCGTCTGTGTGGTCTTGTAAAACTTATCTGAAGACACTTACTAATAAACATCTGTCAAAACTGAGCCCGTAGAGGCCGATGTTGTCGCCCCCGAAGAAAACAACACAAGAGCTTTTCTCCCTTCGCGGTGACAGTAACTGACGCCGGCTGTCTTGTGTTTCAGGTCTGGAGATACTTGACCCGGAGGAAGTGGAGTACATTCGCTCCAACGCTACAGCAACAGTGGGAGGCTCGGTCACTTTGGACTGCGGCTCCGCCGTGCCCACCATCTTCATCTGGGGCTTCACCAAACCGGGGACCGAGAACAACGTGGCAGTGGCTTACAACTACGGACAAGGCCCGAAGCTCCAGTCTCAGTCCAGCAGTCTGGGACGGATGCAGGTTCTCGCCAACACCTCCGCTTTGGTCATCGAGGAGCTTCAGAGGGATGCTGAGGGGATGTACACCTGCCAGGCTCTGTACGACACGGACGAAGGCGCCAGGATAACTTTCTACTTCACCCGGCTGGACGTGGAGGACGACTGATGATAACGTTCAGCGTCATCACTTCAGGAGTGTGCTGCATTAATGTCATGACCACTGTGTGCTTCTTCAGACCATCTGCTTTAAAGAGTTCCTAAAAACAAACTTATCTCCAGTGGTATTAAGTCAGGAGGTGGAAAAATACTCTGATCTTTTACTTAAGGAACAGCAGTAATACCACAGTGTATAAATACTCTGTTCTGGAATAGTAAAAGTTAGTACAATTTTAAAAATAGCCTATTTTATTTATTTGCTGCTTTCAATCTGCAAAGTAACTCGTCACTAAAGCTGTCAAACAAATGTAAAAATGGAGTAAAAAGTGCAATAGTTGCCTCTGAAATGCAGTGGAGCTGTGTAGAAGTACAAGTACTGGACTTCAGCACAGTCTTGAGTACTTCATTTATCTGAAACCAAACCTGAACAAGTCATTTTGCGTCTAATCCAAACCAAACTGTGACCATTTCACAACGTTAGCTAGGTTAACGTTACGTACGTGAGCTCCGTTCATGTTGTCATGTACCATGTTGTCAGAAAAAGACATACCTCCTTTGTTGGTGTGGAGTTTAAAAAGATGGAGGTGCACAATGAAAAGAAACTATTGAGTTGCATTGTGGGAATTGTAGTATCTAAAAACCGGCTGCTGCATTGTTTTCAATCTGTTCTTACTCAATGTGTTAGATGTGTCTTTGGAGATAAAGTCCTGGTTACTCGGGATCATCCACAATCCTCAATGTGTTCAATTAAATCAGAAGTACTTTAATCACACTGTGGAGTATCAGTGGAGTAATGGAGGGACTGTTTCTGTGGAGGCACCTTGCTGAACACTTTCTAAAGGTAATTTAAATTCCACTCACCTCCATCGTATTGAGCTGGAGGCAGAAATCGGAGGTCACAGGTCAGACAAAACCTGGACTAATAAACCTGAAGCTACCCGGCTGAATACCACCAGAGTTAAGTGAGAAAATATGTTTTTTTTTTGGTCATTTGTGTGAACAGACTTTAAAGCGCTCGGCCGGCCTGCGATACACTACACACTGAAACACTCTGATCAGTCACAGGCTGCTATTGTGTCCTGCCATCTTTGTAGCCGTATAAACTTACGGAGCGTGACACCGTGTAGACCTGAGGTTGTGGTTTCCATTTCAGATACTCACCCAGTCTTGCATTGTGTTGATCATTAAAGCCATCTGGGCAGCGGGTTCATTAGGAGAGACCCTTCCCTCGTTTGTTTTTCTTGAAATATATTGTTCATTACTGTTCCTGTTTAATTCTAACGGCCCCCCTGTTGTGTTGTTTTCTCTTCTTTAAGTGTGCTCGTTATTTCACCGCCGTGTGTCGTCGCTTCGGACGGACTGAGAGACTGTGAGGCTGCAAACTCTCATTCCTGAATCATTTCTGGGGAACATTTTAGCTCCTTTGAACCGACAGCTACCTCGACAGAAATCCTCGCACATAAAACAAATGTGCTCTTAAATATTTCATCCACGTATAAAAAAAACATTAGTCTAATCTGCGTAAAAGATCTCCTGGAGTTGTTGGACGACGTAGCCGATTTCTCTTTCAGCACGTGCGGCTCCGACTCGTGCGAGTGCAGATAATTTTATTTTGAAAGTTTTTGGTCCTGTCAACAGGTCCTGTTGACGGAGGAGAAAATGGGAGCGGTTAACTGGATGCAGCTGGGAAAAAAGACGACACAGTGTTTCTGTTTTTTCCTCCGGATTATTTCCAACAGGTGCAGTCGACAAATATTGTGGTTGCATCAGCTGAAAGTTGGCCGTGTGACATCCCCACGTATCGAGACTCGATAACAAATAAATAGCTGATGTCCTTGAGGGGGAACTTATAGATTATTAGTCATGTGAGCTCATCTTTTGCAGCGACCCACTTGGACGCCGCTGGAGTTCATCCAACCACAACATGCTTCGCTTGTGGTTTGTGACATCTCAAGGATAAAAAGCCGCCCGGGGGCTGAATCGAGAAGCGAGTTAACAACACACTGCCCGATTCATAAGAATCGCATTCATTCAGGGCGCGCTGGAGAGGGGAGAGAGAGGAAGAATGGTGGGCGGAGGGGAGAGGGACCGGCGTTAACAGGTCGGCTCTGCAGCAAGGGGCAGGAATTCCAGCGTGGACAATGAGCTTTCTTGTTCCCATGGGCTCCTTAATGAAGGGGTGTAGCTGCGTGGGCAGAGGGTGCAGGGCAGGGCCGAGGGAGAGTGCCGACTGATAGACGTGGGAGATGGAGAAGCAGCTCATTTAGAGACAACCCTGCCCTTATCTCCTCCTCATCGGCCCAGCCTGCATCTGTCAGCATCCCCGCTCCCTCCCCACGACCATTTCTCTTTTCGTTTCCAGCTTCATTTCCTACCCATTGTTTTTCTTCTTTTCTCTTCCTGGTGGCGGCAGGAGGATCGTAATGAGCTCTTGAATGAGCCACTGCGTGAAAGGAAACTTAAAGGAAAGGTTCATCTTAAAAATGAAAATTCGGTCATTATCTACTCACCAAGTGAGCCACTGATTGAAAGTCGGGGGAAGTTTTGTCGTCTACAAAACATTTCTAGAGCTGCACAACAAAAGAGCGGAAGACAACTGAAGTAGACGGGGACTTGTTTTAAAATACAACTCAACAAGCTCTGAGATCTCAAATAAATTCAAAAAGACGCTATTGACGTGCAGTCGACCTCGTCCACTTTAGCTTAGCAGCTACAGTGAAGCATTCAGCTTTAAAAAAAGGGAGTAAATAACATCTTGTCTGGAATCTCTGGGCTTCTGGAGACTCAGTTGTTTGGGAGAATGTACATTTGTTTTCCTCCAGAAATGTACTGTGAACTACAAAACTTCCCCCAACTTTCCATCAGCATGGATATGGGTAGATTTGGGTGAACTGTTCCTTTAATGAGACAGTGCGATCGGTCATTTTTTCCCACCTCACCATCAAATCGTTGTACATCTAAACGCTAAAAAAGAAACAATGCTGAGAAACTCGAGTTCGGCTGTTCCTGGGAAAGAACCGAGCTGAAGTCAAGTCAGCTGAACAAATGCCGCCAAGTCTCCATCGAGACTAAAAATAACAGCCGGAAGAGGCAGTGCCACGCCTCGGCAGCAGGCGAGTAAATCCGGGTGCCAGGAATATCCCGTATACCATCAGAGGGAGGAGAGATGCCAGGCGAGCCGGGGCCTGAGGACTGGCAGCCGCCTCTGGCACCAACACGGCAGACAGGCAGCGAGCGTGGAAAGCCTGCACCACAGTCATCCCGTCTCAGTGAAGCACAGCCAGCCCTGTCATCTGCCCGCTGCCACCCGATCAGCTCCAATCAGCACATCGCACCACCGAGATTAGTTTAAAACCAATGAAGGGTTTAAAATCTGAAGAGAACGGGTTTGGCTGAAACCTGAGAGGAGTTTTAATACAACTGTTTTATGAATGAGTTCTCAGCAGGACGCTCACACATCAGGAGCGTCGCACAAACACTCATCCTCCTTCCACTTCTAACACACCGCTGTCCGTTTTTCTTCTCATCACAGCGAGATATTAAAGCTGCACCAGACAAGATTTTCATGTTTGCAGCTCGCAGCTGGCAGTTCCACCCTCAGTTCCCAGAAATCAGGGAATGTAATGTCATTAAACTGGAACAGATGGCCCATTTCTACCAACCCTCCAAATTTGTGATCATTTAAAGGTCCAATGCGTCAGATTTATTGGGATCTATTGGCAGAGATGGAATATAAATGTTCATAACTGTGTTTTCATTAGTTAATAATCACCTGAAACTAAGACTAAGTCGTGTTTTTGTTACCTTACAATGAACTTTTGGTATCTACAGAGTCCACCATGCGGCACCACTGTGTTTCTACGGCTACCGTAGCCCAGAGTGGACAAACCAAACGTAGCGTAGGGGAGGGTGAGGG
>JBBNBP010002022.1:0-20520 GCA_039737535.1 Lagodon rhomboides | reverse complement strand
GTCTTTCCTAGGTGTACATTAACACTTTTTAACGTACACCCTCCAGCCAATCAGAATCGAGTATTCACCCTGACCATGGTATAAATCCATTTACCCAACAGTCTTTGGGATCACGCTTGAGTATCACTGCACTGGATGAGGCTGTCATATGAAGACATTTTTTGGACTCATCAACAGTGAGCTCACACCGAGCCAGAATCTGCTCCAGACTGAGAGATGCCGTTGCAGGTTCATTCAGCAACCGGTTGAGTGTTGTGAGCTTTCTCGTTGCTGCCAACTCTTTATCTGGATCATTTACATCAACAGGTCTTGGTACAGTATCATGGACTTTGGGGCAGGGTGTTTGGGAAAACCAAAACGACAGTTAGCGCCGAGATATTTAACACAAGTCTTTGAGTGTTTTTTGCTGTGCATCTGAACTTCTGTTACTTTTTTGTACAGCTCTGGTTGAGTGTTTTGGTTAGGCAGCTCAGCTGTGATGTACCTGGAAACAAAATCACACACCGTCTGATCAGAGTCTTCTTCAAATTTCGGTGCTCCTTCCACCCACATGAGACAGTGTATATGTGGGCTTCCCCTGTGCTGAAATTCCAACCGGTAAAAGTAGTCAACAACTTTGCCTGTTGGCTCTGCAGGAGACAGGATCAAATCTCTAAACAGTGCCTCAACGTGTTTGTCAAACAAGCGCATTGTTGTCACAGGATTTCCGTGTAAAATGTCGCACTTAGAGGACCAATCGAGCTCATCAAAATTAACTTCTTCACCTTGTTGAGCCTTAATTGCTGTGATAACCTCTTTCCAACGCATTTCTGCAGCAGAAAAAGTACAAAACCATGTAGGAGTTCCGAGCTGTCTAATCATGGCAAACAGATCTCTTGTTGTTTTTTGCCAATAGGCTGGTGTGCCTCTCAGTGGAGTCATAAATCGTATTGCATCCTTGTTATACACTAGTCTTTCAACTTCACGTTTGTCTTGCAACATGGCATTTGTTATTCTGCGGCCATCTCGAGTGAAAGGCCTGCCTTTTAGCAACTGTATTCTCATGCTGGAAGTGGCCAGATGTATTTCTGTAACAAACTGAGCAAAGAACAACTAGTTTGTATCTCGAGCAAAACAGTCATCCATGCAGCAAAGTTTGGTTTTGAAATAACTGCAAGATGTTTATTTAATTAGCCTGTTTTCATCTATTGTGTTTTGACCAGTAGGAAGCTGAACTGGGAAAGCCATGGCCTCAAGTTTAGGTGTTTTGAAAAAGCTTACTGGTTTGTTTCCTTCTCCGGGGGCATCAGAGTAGATACCTTCACTAAAGCTTAATATGTCCTCTGAAACATCAGTTGGCTGTAGACATGACTCGAGGACAATACCGCCATTAGGGTCATCACCATCATCATCCTGTTGCATGTTGTCTGACTGTGACTCTGGTGGTCATTGTATAATTGAGGATCACCAGTACTTTGTTCATTGTCTTCAGGAGCGTTTTGTGCCTCGCAAAGTGCATTGTCCTCAAACAGGTCAATTTCCATCAAATCTTCTTCATCATAATGATTATCATCCATTTTTTCTTCCTCATCAGTGTCATCATCTTCTTCATCAGGAAGTGTTGGATCACATAGTTCAGCCTCATCTCTGATTGTGATGTCCTCATACTGGGGATGGATCTCTTTCAGTTTAAGCAGAGCCCTCACTAGTGTCATCCAGTTGACAGTTTGGAACAGCTGATGACCCTTATAGGACAATCGTCTCTTTAGCTTTACTCTCATGACTTGAGATTCACTTCTAAGTCTAGGTAAGGCATGGATAGTTTCTTGGACTTCAGAGGGAACACACACGACATTCCCGTGAATGACTCGTTGTTGACCTTTCAGACGCGGGATAATTTTGGCAAATGTTATGCATTTGGCAATAAGATGTCTCTTCAATATGTTTAAATCACACAAATCAGCTGGAATGTCTGCAAGCTCTAAATTATTAGCCACGGCAAGGGGTGGCATTCTGCCATCCTGCTGCACATCAGATGTCATTTAATGCTGTACTTGATGTCATTCAAGATCAAGTGATCAGACAGAACAAGACTGTGCAGCTTGCATCACTGCGTCTTGTCTACACCCAAGAGTTGGAGAAAAATGGCTTCCCCAATCCCAAGTACAGACGTGAGAAACTGAAGGGAAAACTTGAGGAGCATGAGGGGATTGGCATTTCTATGGTCACAGCAGATTTGAAGGGTTGTATCACCCATATCTTGATATTCAGTGCTAGCTTATCCATCCCAGATGCAGTGAGAAATGCATATAAGATGAGGAGCATGGACAAGTATGAAGATGTGGCCCTTCTTCTTCGTGATACAATCCAGAAGACATACAGAGAGTCAAATCCTCTTCCTTGGCCTCCCACAGCTGATGATCTGGTCCTGTCCTTGGATGACCTCCTCCCATCTGATCTCATGAAGTTCCTGACCCTCATAATTTCTGGTAATGCTGACTTGGAGAAGTGTGAGAAGACAAGATGCCTTGTGCTGTCTATAAGTCAGGTATGACATAACTCTCCACTTTGATATATTTTTTCACCTTGCACCATGCGATGTAGACGGTGAAGTATCTATATGTATATATATATATATATATATATACATATATATATATATATATATATATATATATATATATATATATATATACACCAACGAATGTAACGCTGTTGCTGTGATGATAAATGACAGTTAGATATTAAAGCTGTGTTTACAACAACCAGAGACTGACATGTAAATGTCACATCTGTGTGAATAAAAAGCAGCAACATTAACATGTACCTAGTTGTGATGAATACTTTTTATAAATACACAGTTGAGAGTGTGAGAGTTTAGCCCTACACCAAGCACAAACGTTGAATCCTTTGCCCAATGTCAGTGGTGGGAACAATGTTTTACAGGGTCGGAGTGGACATCGGGAAGTTAGCATTCGTGTTAGTGGTGTGGGGAACGAGGCTGGAGGTTATCTGGGGACCCAGTCTTTTTACCGCGCTAGCAATGTGGCGCTAGCCTCTTTGTCTTCTGACCCTGTGCCTCTCCACAATCGCGGCGACATTAACGTGGTGGAGCCTTTGTCAAATGCCACTGGGTATGTTAGACGAGGTCGAAGTGTTCATAGGAGAGTTAGGGGGCAACGTAGAGGCAGGGTGGGGAATGAGATTAAGCCTAGTCCGAGCTGTGCAAATTCTCTCCACTCGGCGCGTGCGCTCTCTTCATTTGAGTATGGGTCTGATAGAGAAGTCAGAGTTGGAGGATTATTGGGCCGCATATTGGCCAACAGCAACACCTGGATTTGGCAAGGTGATGTCCAGGAATAGACTCGAGATGATTTTGTCTTTCCTTCATTTCGTGAATAATGAGGAGTGTGTTGACATGGGTCAGCCAGGCTTTTTTTTAAAATCCCTTAAACACCTTCAGTGATTCATTTTCAGTTTGCAGCAAAGCTAGCTATCTAGCTATATATGGACAGACAGATGGACAAACAGACAAACTAACAAAGCCTTCCATTTTCATTTGGGCTTTTGACACTGACTCATCTCTTTGTGTGTTTTTTTTATCGTTTCAGGATGGCTTTTAAAGAAATTCTGCCTAAAAAAATGGATACTCCCTACTTCAGACCTCCCCCTCTGACAGTTGCTGTCCTGAATCTGATTGATTCTGCTAGAGTCCTTTCATGGGACTTCACTAAGAACGCTGTCTTACCAACTGCAACAAAAATGAATAAGTTGGGAGTGTTATGTGATGGACAGTCACTTACAAAATGTACTCTCTTTGAGCAGTTTGGCTCAAAAGTAGAAGCTCAAAGCTCCTATATAATTAGGGGCTACACCCTGAGGGGTAGTGAGCCCCCTTATCAAATAAACGTGGATGCAAAAACAATGTTTTTCCGGACAACGGATGCGCAGGTCACAGATGACCTCCGCAAACAGGCAGAGGCCCAGTTGCACCCTTCTTCACCACACCACTCCCCTAAGTGAGTGGGAAACCACACAGGGCCTCTTAACTGTTGAGGGCGAGGTGGTGGAGGCAAGTTTTTTCATTACTTCTTGTATTAAGATGGTAAAGTGGCAGTGAAAGCCATAGGACTGTGGTGGGCACTTTCCATTTACACCTGTAACTCATGGGTTTTTTGATACTAATAAACTCTGTGTCTGTGTTAAGAGGTTGTCCGTTAGTTGATAAAACCAAGACTTCTGTTTACAATTAAAAGTATTATGATAATGATATAAACCTGAGTTTGGAATATCATTTTAAAACATGTGAAATGAAAATAATCCATCTTGTCATTCAGGCATTACCAGTGCAGGAGGTTAAGGTTGGCAACGACTTCGTCCCCTTGAGGAAGGTGTCCTTGCAGCAGGTAAGCTTTAAAGCCATAGGTATGGTTCATGGACAGGTAGAGATGAGGAAGAGAAAGGGGCAGATGGGAAGAGGAAATAGAGAGAGTTGGAATGAAAGGGGAAGGATGAAAAGAAAGAGACAGGACATGGAGATCAGACAGTAGAAGGGAGGCAGCAGGAGAGATGAGGAAAAGGAAGGGAGAGGGAGCCAGAAGGAGAGAAGGAGGAGAAGAAACGAGAGGAGAACAGGAAAAACAAATTGTGTGTGTGTGTGTGTGTGTGTGTGTGCACGCGCCAGCATGTCTGACCCATATCCGAACTGTAGGTAGTTTCCGATGTTACCACAGACAAATTGAGAGGAACTGATGCTAGATTGGTTCAGACATAATTAGGGGTTCATGAACAGGTAGATATAGGAAGGAGAAGTAAGGGGACAGAAGGGGGAGAAGAGGATGAAGAGCTGATAGATGAGAGAAGATGAAGATGAGGTACAGGAGGAAGAGAAGGGGGAAGAATACACAACAGGAAGAGGAGGAGATAGAAGGGGCGATAGAAAAGGAGGAAAGAAAGTGGGAGGACGAAACAGAAGAGGTAGTATTCAAGTATTATTGTTGAAAAAATGTTTTAAAAAATGTATTCCCCTATCTTTGACAGGGTAGTGACAGGGTGGATGTCTGCCTCTGGCGGGAGGTGGCGGTGGAAGCGCTGCAGGTTGGGGACAGTGACCCACCTCAAGGCCTCAAAACACAAGAACCTGCAGTCCACCATTTACACCTTGCGAGGAAACAATCTGGCACAGAATTAATAAAGAGACCGGGTTGATCTAGCAGGAGTTGATGAGAGACAGACTAATCAAATTGATTGTAATCAGGGGGCGGGTTACTTATCAAATTGGGTGTAATGGGGGGGTTAATCTGTTGAATTTTTCAATTGTGTTCTTTGTTGTTTTACAATATGTTCTAATGAAAAGGTTCTAATCAGTAATCTATTGTGGGTAATCTGTTGACTTTCTTAATATGTTCCAAATTTCTTCAATTGTTCTTCAAACGTTCCATTTCTTGTCCATTTTGTAAATAAATATGCTATTAAACATTATACAACAAGTAGTTCCGACCGAGCAATCTGATTGGTCAACAACACATTTTGACCGTGCTCAAATCAGCATGACAGCACACCTGACTCATTACTCAAGGTATTACTCCGCCAAGTCTGTGACAACATTATATCTCCATGGCAACGTCGTAACTGTCAGAGCTGGAGCAGGGTACGGCGGGAAAATAGGCTACAAAATGGATCGGTTTGTTGTTAATTTTGATTTATTTGGCGGTCTCAGTTTGGATGAATGGATGGAGGAAGATGAGAAGGACCAAATGACAAAAAAGGAAAGATTTGTGGTAAATAAAGTGATAAATCTGTAACTTCTCTGTTCTTTATAATTAGATAGGCCTAATAATAAGATAAAAATGAAACAAGTCCGAGTTGAGTATTTTATTATTATTATTTTTTAGAAACGTTATTTATTAATCATGAAAATAAATCACAAACCACCTGTCAGCAGCCAAAGTCACATTTATAGAATAAAGTGTCCCGTTTTACCGAGAGGGCCGAGCTGATTCCCTTCGGTGTGAGAGACACTATTGTGGTCGCAGTGAAAACGTTTTATAAAAAATATAAAAGAAAAAAATCAACATCTTTTATAACTTGGGCAATAAAAATAATCAATAAATCATATTCTGTTTATCTGTGCAGTATTGATTTAGTTCGGGAAATTCCGAGACAATTCCGATAAAACATTAACGTCAGCTCAGAGTTAATCTATGACTAGAAAATCCTTTCCGTTGCTAGGTCGTTACTATGGGTTGGACTATTTGCTGTAGTGGTAAACTACGTTCCATTACATGTGAGAGCAGGGCTCCAGAGTGTGACCTATTAGGTCGCATTTGCAACCTACTTTCTTAAGGTGCGAGTTAAAATTTAATGAGGTCGCTCCGGTGCTACTTGCAGGAGGACGAGTGAGAAAAAAAAAAAGTTTTTTTTTTCTCATTCTCTCCCCACTCCCTAACTATGTTAGTACATTAATGGTTGTGGCTTTTAATAAAATATTACTTTCTGGCTCATTCCTGCGAGTCCTATCTCTCCTCTCTCTCTCGCTCCCTGTCTCTGCCTGCCTGCACACGTTACGTACACGCAGCGCGCTCACTGAATGATCACGTTAAAACAAAAATTAAACAAAGCAGATATGAAGCTGTCGATAGTCGATTATTTTAAGAAAAAAAATGTGTCGGAGGAAACAAATAAGGCTGTTGTTGGTGCTGGAGAAGGGTAAGCAGAGGAAGCGACAAGAATCTCAGATTCTTCTTCTGAAGAGGACAGTGACAGGTTGGCGAAAGAGGCGGGGGCAGTGGGGAGAAGAAAAAAAAAGTACTGTTTTCAACAACAATGGCTGGTGCAGTTCCCGTAGTTGCGATATGAGGGACAAACCATGGTGTGTGTGCACTGCAGGACATGTGGCCCGTCCGTTGCAGGCAGAACACATTTTGTAAACGGGTCTACACAATTCAAAGTTCTGTCATTAAAATTACACAATGAAAGCCAAAAGCACAAGACGTGCAGGGACCGTATTAATAATGTATCTATATATTAATAACACGGCACGCTATACAAAGAAAAATATGGTGCTACCTAATTTGTTTTGGTGCTACTAAATGAAAAGCTAGGTGGCACTGGTGCTACTTGAGAAACAGTTAGTCTGGAGCCCTGCGTATGAGTCTACTGACGTGACTGATTTTGTTTCAGTTATTAGTCAGACCCCATGTGTTTCCATGGAAACGTGACACACACTTGCAAAAACCTTTAAAATTTGAGAGCAACTTGTCATGGATATATTTTGATTATAGCCTACATTTTATTTTTATTGGTATTAGTTGTATAATGACAATATTACCCGAGAGGGTGTGCTTTAACGTCATTTGAGCATGACAGTAACCCCTTTCACACAGGAGAAGACGCATCATCTCGCAGTGGCGATTCGGCAATTCTCCACCAATGGTGATTCGCACAGAGCAAAGCAGCTCCGCGTTAAAGACAACCGCCGTGAATTCATGCAGAAATCCGGCACTGCGGCTCCCAAAGAGGCGTGATGGTACACGTCATGATGATGACGTCTGTGTGTTTTCAAGGTGTTTCCCCGGTGTCTCCCCATCAATCTAAACCTGCGGATAGTATATAATCATATGGATGCTGTTATAATGTTTTGGGATTGAGATCACAAAAGATGGCGATTATTTAATGATGTAATTTAGAGCGAAAAAGGTAACTTTGTCACTTTCCAGGATGTTTGGTGGGTCAGGATCTCAATCACAAACAAGGGCGAAACTTCAGTTTCAGAAGTGGGGGGGACACAAGTAGGAACGGCAAACTAGTGCACACATATTAATAAATAGCACACCATTATTTAAACATGCCAATCACACTTAATATTTCTACAGAGGATAATGCCACAGATCACCCCCTCTGACACACACACACACACCAGGCATGAAAACGGGTCAGGGGTGAAGGTGAGAAGGATATTATCCCTGTAGGAGGGTCCGAGGGGCCCCCGGAAGAAAATTTTGAATATTCCATAATTTAAAGCATCAGTCTGATGCATTTTGAGATGCATTTTTTGCCAACCTGTGGAGAGCTGGAGAAACTTAACTTCAGCCATGAGTCAAAAATATTATGGCCTCCTTATTAAGTATTTTGCAAGACATTTCATGCCAGCCTGTCACTGGGTCTAACATTTACAGCATATGAGGCACAATGTGGTAAGGGCTTAATGCAAATGGCTTAATGCATATAGGGATGCAGACCACCATCAGAAGCTGAAAGCACTGCTGGCCTCTGAGATTTTACCTGACTGAATTTGGTGAGTGATGGTTTCAATCATTTTAATATTTTCTGGTATATCTAAGTTACCCAGGAGCTCTGTTGACATAGGCTTAGCTAACGTTAGCTACAGCTTGATGAACTGAGTCATTGAACACAGCAGGAGAGAATGCAACGTTAGACAGCTAGCACTAAAGCTCCGGTGGAAAATGATTAGCACTAGCTAACGCTACCGTTAACGTCAGCCTAACATTAGCTAGATACCGTTACTAAAGTTAGATGCTAGCTTGTAGTGCTAATCATTTTCCACCGGAGCTTTGGTGCTAGCTGTCAGTCAGGTGAAATCGCAGAGGCCAGGAGTGCTTTAAGCTTCTGATGGTGGTCTGCATATGTACTCTCTGGTCAGCACGAGCGAAGCGAACTGCTTGTAAACCAACCAGGTCCCTTTTGGCACACGCACCTGTTCGCAGTGCACTGAATCTCTGGGGCTGGTTCACGAGGTCAGGTCAGTTCGTTCGCGTTAAAGAGTCATTCCTTTGAACTGATTCGTTCGCAAACGAGCCATCTCTAATGCGTACTGTTACGGCCTCTGAACCTACACACCCCCCTTAAATATTTTCTCATCGAATCTACACGATTCACGTAGGTCACCTATTTTGGTTTCAAAACGGCGAATTTCGCCGAAGGGTTTTCATGCCTGACACACACATACACACACAACGTGACCGCGGTACCGGCAGAGTGACTGACAGGCTCGTTATTTATGTGCAGAGGGACGACCGTTACAGCACCTTCGTCCCGACAGTGACTCCTACTTCACCCTAACTTGCCTGTCTCCTGAAAAACTCTGACATATCAAACTTTAGATGTGTTAGAGGACTAATTCATCTGTCTAACCATCATAACTATGACACCTGAAACTGTAAACACAGCTGATTAACCGCCTAAAAAAAAAAAAAAAAAATCGAGTTAATTTACTTTCCGAAGCTGAAAACAGGTTCTTTAATGTTACTCGGTCAAAGTGAGACGTATCCTCAAGATTTTTTTGCAGTTCTGTCAGGTCATGCATGATGTACATGCTGTCTAAGTTAGACATGAAATATTGTGCAACTTCATCTAATCTCTCTCAGTTGACATCAACAAGGTAACGTTACACAACAGTGCTGAGCGGACGTAACGTTAGTAACTATGCTGCTAGCTAACAAGTTAGTTAGCCAGCTACAATAGCGATGTGACTGATGTTGTTGGTTCGGACCTACATTACGTAATTGTTACGTAGAGTAACGTTAGAAACACCAGTAATGACTCATCAACTCACATTTTGTGTCTTTCTTTTTAGTCCTGTCCAAATAAGGACTTTAAGTTGAGTTGTCGGCTCCTTGACATTTTTTGCTGCTGTGTGTCAGTGACAGTCTGTGTCTTTGAGCACGTAGCGTAGCTCTGGGGGAGGAGGGCAGAGAGGAGGGGCAGAGAGGGGAGGGGCAGAGAGAGGAGGGGCAGAGAGGGGAGGGCAGAGAGGGGAGGGGGAGAGGCGCGGTCAATACGCGCAGGGTTTCTTGTTGTTTTGCAGTTACAGCCTTATGGAATTAGATTTGTGCCAAAAGTAACAAACAGAACTTCTTAAATGTCAAACAAAAATAGGAATTTGAGAAAACATAAAACTAATTTCAAAAATAAAACTTATAACTTGCAATCAAATAAATTGTCAAATAGTGTAAAGTATTAGTCTTTTACTCTTCTAATAATGCATTATTTTGTTTAGAGTTCCCTCTGCTTCTCTCTCTCCGCTCAGACTTTTGCGCTGACTCTCAGCTTTGCGGTCTCTCTGCAGCTCTCTCGTTTGCGCTCCCTGACTTTTTGTTTGCAGTTTTGGCACAAACGTCTCGGGTGGGTGGGCTTTTTCAGCGGAGCGTCCCCATTGGCTAATTAGTTTTTGACTGACACAGCTCGACGTCGATGTCGACGTACGGTCCAACGCTATATGTGGGATTCAGTATGCAGTATATAGCAGACCAATGCTGTCCACACCGCAGTATACAATATGCAAGTTTCCCAGAATGCATTTCGCGGCAACCGGCAGCGGTAAAGCTACTAAACGCTGTTAGCGCTGTTAATACATCACTTTTTTAAGTTTTAATATTTTTTTATGCGAGAAAGTACCTATTTAGATCCTTAATATGCGATTAGTTTATCCAAATGACGCCTGTTTGTAAATTTGTTCCGAAGTTTTCGAAGATGTGAAGAGCCACCTGTGGGACCAGCGCTCCGGGAGGTCTCAGAGACAGCAGCCCGTTTCCTGATGTGATGGGCCGGTCAACCTTCGTCGTCACCCCAGGTATGACAGCGAGCCAGCCATCTTAACCCTTAGGGCCCTGAGTCCATTTTGGCCGTTTTTGAATACTTTTGATTTTGTCTTCATGTACAACATAAAAAAATGTTTACCATGCCCATGTTTGGTATCCTTTTTTTCAGCACAACATTTCCTATGTGACCTGGATATTATTTTTCACTTTGACATACTGTATCAACACATTTGGCCAAAAAACAAACAAAACACATAAAATCCGATTTGAAAAATTATATTAATTTTTGCAATAAACAACACAAACATGCTTAATGAAGGATTTGAAATCTTGAAGATGTCAGCACAGGTTGCAATGGTGAACATACAAAGGTAAAATTGAGAAAAAAATCTAAGTATATACAAATATTTACAATAAAGAGCAGGTGTGGCTATAGACGTTTTTCCCCCTTTTTAGTAATGAAACTCTGAAATAGTTTATGTACAAAATTTGACAGAGCCACATCAAAGTTTTGACTTCCCAGAGTTCCAAATAGTGGAAATGTAAAATACAAAAGGTTCAATTGAGATAAAGTCAAGATGTGACGTAGCGGAGAAGCGACTGTTTTGATTCAGACAACAATGGCGGCTCGCATCGAGGAAGCAAGCATCAACATTGATGCTGCTACTTCATCCGTGTTGTCCAATCTACCCAATAGCCACCACCTTCATCCAGCCTTTCCAGGTCCAGGATCATTGGCATTTCATTGATCTCATTAAAGAGTGGAAGGTTGGTGGCAAGCATGGTATAGCCATCATTTGGGGGAATATGATATGTCGGTGATTGGAGGTCTTCATTTCTGTCTATCTGACAAAGACAACATTTCTCCCAAATGGTTTTCTTCTTGGCTAACGTGGGTGGGTGATTTTCATTTTCCATGGGATTGATGTCGGGTTAAGGCAGAGGGGTTATCCTTTTACTATCTTAATCAAAGTGATACCACTAGGTTCGGGTCACCTACACCTAGCCCGATCATTCATCCAGTGCCATTTAAGTCCCGTGTGATCTTGACACCTTGGCTTGACTCTCCAGCGCTGGCACAACCTGTCAATTAAGGTGCAGCTATCTAACTACAGCTAACTGTTGTTACTAGCTAATAATTTTGTTAATGTTAAGAGCTGCATCTGCTGTGGTTAGTCCTCACTGTCATCAAATCTCAAGAGCAAACCAACGATAAAGCCAGTTTTATCTGTTAGTGCTGCAACAAGCCCGTTCAATTGCACAGAAAACAAATTAACTAAAAATTACTGGTGAGTATTTACAGCATAATGAAGGAACAGACTTAAGCCTTACGGTCAAGACTTGTCAGTCGGATCAATTCATTGTCGCTTATTCATCTTTTCATTGGAGTTATTGATGATTAAAAAAAAAACACCTGATGTCAGCAGTCACCAACTTTAACTATTTGTGTGGCACAGATCTTTTTCCAGAAGAGTGGCCTAAAGAGAGCATTTGTGCCAAACTGTATACTTGAATCACCATTTAAATTATTGTAGTAATAAATATTCGACAGAAATGGCAGCCATCTTGAAAAATGCCCGCCATCTTGAAATTTTGCGTGGCACGGACTGTTTTTCCAAAGAGTGGCCCTTAGAGAGTATCTGTGCCAAATTTCATGCTTGCATCACCATTTGAACGATTCTCTTGAAATTTGCAATTATCCGCTCCACTATGCTGGTGGTGTACTGGACTGAGTCCTTGAGCTTTTGGTAAATATATTCCACTCTAGACACTGGTTAAAACATGACCCAGACTTGCTAGATCCATCAAGGCTATTTAATTGTTCTATATGGATTATTTTAGCATTTTGTTCAGAGTAACTAAAAAGTAATTAGTAGTAAGTAGTTTATTACTCTATGCTTACAGTAATATTGTTATGTAACATTACTTGAAAATCAAGGTAACTAGTAATATGTAATATATTGCATTTCAAAAACAATGTTGAAGACAAGTAAGGTAAGTAAGATGTTTTTATTTTGAAGGGGGGCTTTTGTATTTCTGACAGTATGTAGGAGTATATGGGTTGTACACAGTCAAAGAAATTGTCTACAAAAAGTCATTGTATTTACTTGGTAGAGAAGCAGTGATAACAAAGGACACAACTGAAGGTAAAAACATTGAGAAATAAAATACTGCATCAGGACAACAAAATTTCATTTCAAGGATTAATCTTGTGAGATGCTTAAGATGAAATTTGAACCTATAAGAGGGCCTATCAGATTCTGTGAACTGTGAAGGAATTCAGCTTTTTTTTTAAATTAATAAATAAAAAATATATTCAGCATTTGGACACTGTACAATGGCAACAAAGTTCAATGTGATAAATCTAACTTTATTTTGGTACTTGTACCAGAATATATTACAATAAAATAAAGGTCACATATGGTCACAGAATTGACACAGGAACAAACACCTTTGTTCCGTGTTTGCACCCGGTTGTTTTTAGACTTCCTGTTGTCTTCGTGCAGCGTGCAGATCAGCATTAAGCGCTGCAGTTGCAAACAAGCCCCCCGTACAACACGGAATTTTGTTCCGTGTTGTACGGGGGGTAAAATGACTTTCTCAGGTAAGTTTTGCAAAATGCATTGTATAGATAGAAATAAAGTAATATATTATATTGGTGCTGTAAAGTTTACATATCCAGAAGACAGGAGACCAATTAGATGCCAATTGTCAATTCTGTCAAGGCCTTAAGCGTAAACCTTCAAAGCATGTGCCCACGCATTCTTTTTCTTACGTGTGTAGTGTTTTCTGTATATTGTTTATTGTATATTGTGTAGCTCAGGCGACCCATGTACATACACACACACATGCATTCACTCACACACACTCAAGCACAAACTAATAATTGTTTTTTCTGTAAAAAAAAAAAAAAAAAAAAAACTTTCACTATATATATAAAGTATTGCATTCATGTTTTGAAGGCTATCAGTTATCAGTATTTGCTGAGTTAATACCTGTTAATTTAATAAAATGTCAAATATTTTCAACAGTTCCAGTGTGTGTTTCATATTGATTTCAAATATGCCATGCAATTTCCCATTTTAACTTAACAGGACACATTCATGAACAGTTTGTGAGAATTACCCTTAATTAAAAAGAACAACTGTTCTGGGTAAAGTTAAGTGCAATTGGTTTAGTTGATGTCATTGTTAAGACTAGGTGCTTAAGGATTTTAATTAGTGTTTTGTGACTTGACATTTAATGATAGCTATGGAATTATGCTTTTTTCATTGCATTTGGTGGCTCTTAAAAGAGCCGTTTTAAAATGAGGATCAAACTTCAGGTTGCCAGGTTGCAGCTCCCTCAGTGGAGAAGTAGGAAACCGATGTTTCCCTCACACGGATGGCCTCCCGACTGGCGTTGTTGCTGCCTACCTGGGTGACTGGCTGTAGGCCGACAGCATCGCCGTCTGCTGATGGTGCTCGTGATGGTTGGCCTGCAGCTGGCCTGGTTGTCCTGTTGGTCTTGGACGTCCGCCTCAGGAAATTGGGCAGGACACAGGTGGCTTTACCACAGGCGTCCACATTTGCAGGGCTGACCCCAATGACTCCTCTGTACATACACCACTGGGATGTGAGAATACCAAAGGTGTAGCGGGAAGGCCTCATCTGCCACAAAAACATAAGGCTGTCGTCCCGTGTGCTCAGCCCCTGGCAGCAGAGCATCCGGTGGCAGGCCAAGGGTCCCATACAGCAGCTTCTGGCCAATGGTGGAATTCGCCAGGACACCGCCGTCACTGGTCCTCCCATAGCTGCCCACATCCACCACTCGAAAGCAATACTCCGAGTCCACCATTGCAAGGAGCATGATGGAGTAGGTCCCCTTGTAGTTGTTGTCACACCGCGGTGAGGGATGTCTCGTCATGGTTTTCTGTCTCGTGAATTTCTGGTTTTATTTTGAAAAGTAACTTCCCTCTCGTTTCAGGTCACTTGCCCTTCCTCCTGTGTCATGCTGTGGCGTCTCCCCTGATTCCTGATTGTTTCCACCTGTGTCCCTTCCCTCATGTGTATATAGTCTTTGTCTTCCCTTGTATTCGTCGCCAGAGTATTTCGTCGTCTCGTCGTGTGCTTAAGCCCTGTCCACAGCCATTGTTCAAGTTAAGTATTGCCAAGCTTTGTTTTCAGTTCTAGTTTCCTCTCTAGCAGAGCGATTTTTTGTTCATAGCCTTTTGGTCAGCTCTTTTGTTTGTATTGTCAGGTTTTCTGTATAGCGATTTGCTTTCCTCCTTACGGAGCGTTTTCTGTTTTAGATTCGTTTTTTTATAGTCTAGATAATTTCATAGCCATTGTGCTTTCCTCATTGAGTGACTTTTTGTTGTGATAACTTTTCATAGATATTTTGTAGATCTTTAGGAAGTATAGTTAACTTCATAGCCTGTGCGCTTTTCGTTTCCTCGTCGAGTGATTTTGTGTTGTTAAATTTTCATAGAAGTATATTTCTCTTTATTCAGTGTAGCTTCCCTTTTCTCCTCCCTCGGGAGTGTTTTTCTTTGTCCCGTTTTTCCTTGTGTTGTTGTTTTCCCCGTCCTTGAAGTATTTCATAGCCTCTTTGTTTGTCTCCTGTCTGGAGAGTTACTAAGTCCTGAAAATAAAGCCTGTCTCTACTACTGCCTATCTGCGCCTGAGTCCTCCTTCTTTGCCCTCCCGTGACAGTTGTAGTACAACGAACCGGAGTTGTCTGGAGCTCTGATGACTACATGCTTCCCATCAATGGACCCAAGGCAGTTGGGGAAGGCCCACCTGTGACAGAAGCCCTCTGCAATACTCCTCCAGTCTTCTGTGGTGGGTACTGGCATGAAGTCCGGAACCAAGACATCCCATTATCACCTTGGTGACCTGGGTGACGACGCGTGCCATGGTGCTCACGCCCACATGATAGCTGCATGCTATTGTGCGGTACGAGTCCCCCGTGGCCAGGAACCGCAGGCAAATCGGCAAGCGCTCAGCTGTAGAGTTTACATATCCAGAAGACAGGAGACCAATTAGATGTCAATTGTCAATTCTGTCAAGGCCTTAAGCGTAAACCTTCAAAGCATGTGCCCACGCATTCTTTTTCTTACGTGTGTGGTGTTTTCTGTATATTGTTTATTGTATATTGTGTATATTTTCAACAGTTGTGTGCTTCATATTGATTTCAAATATGTCATGCAATTTCCAATTTTAACTTAACAGGACACATTCATGAGCAGTTTGTGAGAATTACCCTTAATTAAAAAGAACAACTGTTCTGGGTAAAGTTAAGTGCAATTGGTTTAGTTGATGTCATTGTTAAGACTAGGTGCTTAAGGAATTTAATTAGTGTTTTGTGACTTGACATTTAATGATAGCGGGAGGAATTGGACAGCGGTAATTCGTTGTCGTCATGGTAATGACGGGCCCAATCAGTAATTCTGTTTTTAATGACTTTACCAAGTAACTTTCCATGATCAACGATGCAGTAGTTGCGTGGTGGTGTTTAACGCGTGTGGTGTGCGGGCCCTTTAACCCGCTGGGGTCCAGGGAAAAATTGGCCGTTTTTGACTACTTTTGATTTTACCAATATATATTTCACCTTAGAAACTGTTTACCTTGCCTTGTTTGGTGTCATTTTTTTCAGCACAATCTCACATTTGTGAACTTATAGTTATTTTCATTTTGACATACTGTATTAACACACTGGACCTAAAATCACACAAAAAACATAAAATCCGAGTAGGAAAAAGTTAGATTTTTTACTGTGAAAACCACAAACATGTTTAACGAACATGTCTTCACCCTTCTCTGCGCTGTCTCACCTGAAAATGCTGGATGGATGGTGGAGCACAGAGACACGTCCCGTGTGTCCATCCACTTTACAAAAACAGGTGGGCCCTCTCTGATCCATCTCACAGATCCTCTTGATGATTTCTTGGTGAGAGCATTTGCCCTCCCTCTGGGGCATCCCTTTCTGCTCTCCCTGTAGCTGCCACATGCTCCAAACTTCATGCCAGCCAGGTCCAGAAACAGTTTGGGACTTGTGTAGAAATTGTCCATGTATATATGGTACCCAGTGCAGAGAACAGATGGCTGAATGAGGTGCATCACCATGTCATAAGACAGCCCATGCTCACTTGCAGTTTCTGTCTTGCCAGTGTATATCTTGAATCTAACGGTGTAGCCACTGCTCGACTCAGCCAATACAAAAAGTTTCATGCCCCATTTAGTTGGCTTGTCCTTCATGTACTGTGTCATGCCCGTTTTCGCCTTAGTTGCCACCATCCTTTCATCCACTGCCAGCTAACCTCCTCGGGTGGTAATAAGCCTGACAGGCACTGAGGATTTCATCATAAAGAGGCCTGACTCTAAACAGTTTGTCATGGCCTGGTGTTCCCTTCTTCCTGTCATTTTGTGCATCCTCCTCAGGATCACTGAGGTGGATGTTCCAAAATATGGATCGGAACCTGTCTCTGGTCATCACTTTGGCTGGAAGGGGCACAGACAAAATGTGATTCTGTCTCCAATAGTCTTGGAGACTTAGCAGAGACACCAATGACATGTAAATCAGGAGACCAAAAAACGTGTGCAGGTCTTCCATCTCTACATCAGTCCATTTATATTTACTCCCTAATTCTCTGTTTATTGCAGCCTTTTTGTTGGTGTTGCTGCAGATTGTTCTGACTGTATCAGTGGCAAAAAACAGCAGAAAAAGGTCTTTTGGACTGTAGGGGGAAAGTGTCTCTACTTGGACTCCTGGTGTTCTCCGTGGCTGGAACCTGCTTCCTGCTGGGGCAGTGTCAGCATCCTGCTCCGTCTTCCAGGGCTCAGAGCTAGGGCATGTCTCTGCAGCCTGAGCTAGCGGAGATCTGGACCTGGTGGGCGCCCACACTGTCCCTTCCTCTGTGAATACCTGCGAGTAGCACTCTGTGTGCACGTCGGAGGCTACTCTTCCTCTCTCCCCTCATCCAAAACAAAAGACGGATCATCCACTTCATCGTCAGAGTCCTCACTATGTGGCTCAGACTCTGGCTCCGCTTCTCCCTCTGCGGCTCCATCAAGCTCAAAGAAGAGCTGCACTGCCCGCTTCACATTCAGAAGTCGCCTCATTGTTTTGAGACACAAAACAAGAAAACGACTACACTACACACTAAACACACTACACTATACACTACACTACACACTAATTATACAATCCAAACACGCTAAATGTCACAAATCTATCAATCTATCACTATCGCTATTGCTAACGCTGTCTCTCTTTCGTCGCCGTCACACCCACAACTTTCCCTTCTTCCTCAGCAACCAAATGCCGTGCGTTGCCATATGTTTTGATTGGTTTAGGTGGTACAATTTTTCCACCAATAGGAAATGAGATGTCACGTGTTTTTATTTTTTCAAGCACTTCATGCTTGCGAGCACTTTCCCTGAGAATCGCCTGTTTTTACCGTTTCTTCCTGCACCAAACGTGACGTCAATATTCACGGAAAAGTGTGGCGGAAATAATTTATCATATGTCCGGTTTTACTCGGCCTATCAACACAATTTAAAAACTGGTATATCGTATGAAGTCCGCACCTTTGACACAAGTTGAAGTGGAGACTCAGTGAGGCTGCGTCTTGCTGCTACGTCATCTTAAATCGGTCACGTCATTTGGACGCGCCTGCTGCTTTTCTGAGAACAAAAAAATAGGATAATAATATTAATACTATAGTGTATTACAGTTCTACTTTTACTACTATGGTATATAGCTGTCTCTCTGCAGACAGTACTCTGGATCCTGAAGTTCTTCAGTGACAGGCCATCATTCACACCAAGAGCCTTGCTGTCACGCCTATATATTACACTGAAAAAAGAAAATAGTGGGATCAACTTAATTGAATTGTTTCAATTGGTAACATCTAAATGAATTAAGTTCTTTGAAATTAAGTTATTATGTTAGATTAACACAATTTATTTAAGTCACATGTACTTAATAATTCAATCGTTCTCAAATCAACATATTGCATTAATCCAACTTAATATTAAGGCAAGTTGACTTAAAGTTTTCAGTTTTTCCAACTCAATAATTTGCATAACCCACAAGTAAAATACTGCTCCTTTCTAACCTGATATTATGGTTTCATGAAAATTACTTTTTTTAGTAACCTGAAAATGAAATTTCAGTTTGTTTAATATAACTAAAATTACAATTATAAGTTGGCTGAAAATATGAAAAAAAAAAAAAACTCAAACTCTGATGTTTTTTTTTATACTTTATTGTATAAATGTAAAGAACCATTAACTTTATCACCACCAACACAGCTTTTGGGCCATCACATTACACATTTGTCCTTTTTAAAACACATATGCACAAAATGCATAAGTAACTGTTAGTAGGACCACAAAGTTATTTTGTCAGCAAAGTGCAAAATAGTGCAACAAAGTATTATACAAATATGCCTCACAATCTCAACACATACAGTGTTATCACAACTATGAAAAAGTGCCAAGAGTGTACAGAAACCTCTTTAACCAGCTATAGCCAATGAATTATGCATCTGAACAGTGATACTGAACAATGGGGATGAAAAAATATGAACACTTCTTTTAGAGTTTTAAATCACGCTGTTACACACTGTCACAACTGTTTGTTGTGTAAGTGAACACATCAAAACTGAATTGCAACCTTTCCCAACAAACGGAAGGAAATATGTCTGTAGAAAACAACAAACTTCTGCCAAACCCGTTACAAAATCTGTGTAAAAGCATAATATGGCACTAGGCCATTTGTTGTTCCAGAGGAGGAATACATCGTAGTGTGTCCTTACTGCGAGCTTTGAGGTTTGCTATACAGATTATGGACTTTGGGGGACATCTTGTGCTGATCAAGCTGCATGACTATTTTTTGGAGCACTTCAAAAGTGAAGCGAAGGGGTTTTGGGTAAGCTAGGCTGAGTGCATAAATCAAATCTAGAAGCAGGGCACAAGCTGAGGCAACTGAAGTCAGTTCATGCAACACTTCCACGTCCTCAGTGACGATGCCTGTCTTCAGGTGGCTCCTGCAGTCCTTCCCCCTCCTTCCGAATGACAAACACTGCCATGGTGAGCTGGTCCAGGTCCCTCTGAGCATCATCATCATCAGAGTCCTACAGAGGGGTACAGGACACAAACACAAATCATCAATGGCCTCACTTCTTACTGTGATGAAGTTTTTGGATGATGTACCAATATGTGTTACAGGGCTGCCAAGTTTCAGAAAATGACAAGAGTGAGACTTTAGTGTCATGATGCGTTCAGCGAAATTTTTTTTGCCTTTTTTAACGTCTATTTATACCTTAAGACTGATGTCGTCACCTCCATGCCAGCTGCTCTCCCTGCACTGTGGCCTCCTAATGCTAGTCTTAATTAACTAGAAATTAGAAATGAAAATTGTAACAAAAATTTTGACAAAACACATTTATTTGACAATATTTAATTTCAAATGTTTAGCTGGGTACATGTCGAATGTTGTAAGTGTTTGTTGCAGATTTTGATGCCTTGATGACAGAGGCAGGGGGCTCCCACTTGAAACATTGTGGCTGGAGGCTCGCCATCTTCACTGTCATGATGGATGACAGAGTTCCCTCAAGAGCCAAACTGTTTCTGGTTTTTGTTTTGTTTAGGTTTAAAAAGCAAATCATGTAAAAACATTAATAAAACATTAAGTGTTTTTTGATTGAATGAATGTCTTAGCAGCAGACTCAAGGTCCATAGAAAAACACTATTACATACAAAAATAAACAAATAAGAACAGTTCAAATGAACATTAGATTAGACAAGGCATTTGTTTCATTTACTATGTATTTATACATAGTAGACGGGTTCGGCTAAGAAGGAGCGCTAAGATAGGGGTGTTTCCCAGACGGCGTTCTTAACTGCCTTCTTAAGATCCCGCCAAAGAAGCTTCTTAAGAAGCTCTTAGTGGGAGCTGTCCACCGCCGTGGTGCTGAAATATGAATCAATCGATG
>JBBNBP010002016.1:0-14805 GCA_039737535.1 Lagodon rhomboides | reverse complement strand
TTGTCTAGAAGGTAAAATTTGTGTTTTTGTGAATAGAGTTTGGTGCGTTTGGAGAAAGAAATTTGAGTGTATTTATAAGAAAATAAATAATTATATAAATCAATAAATATACCCTTTTTTAGGGATAAAAAACCAGCAGCAGCTCAAACCAACTCCTCTACTCTGTTAAAATAAGTGGAAGAAGCCAATAAAATGCGTTTCGAGCTCTCGCTCTCACCGTTAATCTGCACCGCGACCTCCGCAGCGAACAACCAGCTCAGGTAGAGCAGCTGTTACCGCATCATCATCTCTCCATTAACATACACAACACCGCTCAGGCTCTTCTCATCGGCTGTAATCACCTTAATGCAAAAGGCTGATGAAGTTGCCACGGCGCTGCAGTGCTCCGTCTCAGACCTTTTTCTCTTTTTTTTGTGCGTGTGTGTTTTTTTGTAATGGCGCTGTCATAACCGCTCTGCTCCGTCTGGGCCTAAGTGAATCTGAGGCGCCATCTTTTAAACGAGGCTAACAAATGAACACGTTTCTCCCATCAAACGGCCTCCTGACAGTGATGCATGGGCTTCCAGATGAGCTCTGAAAAACTGATGGATCTGCGACGGTACAAGCGCTTAGATAAACTAATGCATGTAATTACGTTTTCCATTCCCTCTCCATTGCGAGGCATCTTATTACAATATCATTAGTTGAAATGGTCGGCAAAAAAAAAAATGATATAGTTTGCAAATTTCTCTCTCTTCTTTCTTTCTTTCTGTTTTTTTTGCTGTTGTTGTTGTTGTTGCCATGTGGGGTAATTACTGGAAGTTGATTTCTTTGACTGGAATAAAAGCGAATTCAATTTGTTGGCTTCTCGGGAGAAGACATTATCGGGCATCTCCGCGTAAGTGTTAGTAATTGTTGGAAGTCTTATTCAACGATAAGTCGAGATGGTTACGGAGATGGCCTGTGTGGGGTCGAGCCACAAACACCAGATAGCTGTGGGTGTGATTCAGATGTTTCTCGTCCCGTTCTTATAATTGATTCCAGCTCTTATCACATCTGCTCGTTGGTGTCATATAATCCAAGTACGGGACGATGCTGTAAATAAAGAAACACCGTTATCTTCATCAGATTTTGGTTTCCATGAGCCATGTTTTGGTTCTGTTGACCCGCTCACCAGGACAGGTATAGTGTCCCGTGACATTTCATTTTGAGGTTCAGCCAAGTACAGTTCGTCAAGAGCCAGGATCAAACGACCAACTTTCCGACTAGTGGATGACCTGATCAGTACACTCTTAGAAACAAGGGTTCCAAAAGGGTTCTTCTACAAGGGCTGAGGTTCTACCTGGAACCATTTGCTTCTGAAAAACCCTTTCCTGAAGAAACGTTTTTTCAAGGGTTCTTGGTAACACTAACGGTTCCGGTAAGAACCATTTTGATCCAGAGAACCCTTTAAAAACCCTTTCCTGAATAAAGGGTTTTAAAAGGGTTCTTGGTAACACTAACGGTTCCAGTAAGAACCATTTTGATCCAGAGAACCCTTTAAAAACCCTTTCCTGAATAAAGGGTTTTAAAAGGTTTCTTGGTAACACTAACGGTTCCAGTAAGAACCATTTTGATCCAGAGAACCCTTTAAAAACCCTTTCCTGAATAAAGGGTTTTAAAAGGGTTCTTGGTAACACTAACGGTTCCAGTAAGAACCATTTTGATCCAGAGAACCCTTTAAAAACCCTTTCCTGAATAAAGGGTTTTAAAAGGGTTCTTGGTAACACTAATGGTTCCAGTAAGAACCATTGTGATCCAGAGAACCCTTTAAAAACCCTTTCCCGAATAAAGGGTTTTAAAAGGGTTCTTGGTAACACTTAACGGTTCCAGTAAGAACCATTTTGATCCAGAGAACCCTTTAAAAACCCTTTCCCGAATAAAGGGTTTTAAAAGGGTTCTTGGTAACACTAACGGTTCCAGTAAGAACCATTTTGATCCAGAGAACCCTTCAAAAACCCTTTCCTGAATAAAGGGTTTTAAAAGGGTTCTTGGTGACACTAACGGTTCCAGTAAGAACCATTTTGATCCAGAGAACCCTTTAAAAACCCTTTCCTGAATAAAGGGTTTTAAAAGGGTTCTTGGTAACACTGACGGTTCCAGTAAGAACCATTTTTGATCCGGAGAACCCTCTAAAACCCTTTCCCGAATAAAGGGTTTTAAAGGGTTACTTGGTAACACTAACGGTTCCAGTAAGAACCATTTTGATCCAGAGAACCCTTTTTTGGAGAAAGAGGTCTTCAGGGATTGTTGAAAGCATGGGTATAAGATCCTGTGTGGGTTCTTTGTAGAACCTCTCATGGGGGGTTCTGGGTGGAACCTTACACACACAGTTCTAGGTATAACCCTTTATGTTGGGTTCTAGGTGGAACCCTCCACCTTCATAAAAGGTTCTACCTGGAGCCAAAAAGGGTTCTCCTATGAGGACAAGCTGAAGAACCTTATATGGTTCTACTTAGAACTTTTATTTCTAAGAGTGTACCTTGGAAGTCCTCTTGGTTCCTAGTACCAGAGATCAGAACTGGGTCTCCTGTTTGGTCGGATCCATTTTTAGTCCAGGTTGAATTTGAGTATCTGAGATCAGGAACTGTGACGTGCAGAAGTAATGTTCTGTTTGCTCCATTTTGGATCTCGTCTGATCGTCCTCAGGTCCCTTTTTTTTGGGTGATGCCTCTAAATTCATGCACATGAGGTTTGGGCAAGTTTTTGGATCCGACCCCATTAAGACTCCACAACTGGCCACTTAAAAGTCATGAATATAAATAATTGATGAAATGAATTCCTAAAAAAAAAAATCTGGAAAGAAATTCTCAGGTCATTTATATATTATTGAACACCTCACCCTGATAACACTGCATGCTGAGTGTTGCCTGCTGCAGGATCGAAAACACAATTTCCAAAGCTACAATTCTTTTAAATGAAGGTAAAATGTGGCATCCTGGCCTACGAATCGTATTCTTCAGATGTAAGAAAACCCCAACAAATGCCACATCCTCCTGATTTTAATAGTTTTTTTAAAGTGAAAATCAATATTTCGATTAATCTCACTAATCCTGACTCATACGAAAACCGTTTTATGTGTCGAAATAATCAAAACATGGTGATATCTACACGTTCAGCGGTGTGTGATGATCTTTAAGTTACAGTCGATGCCACAGCTGTAGCAAGACGGTGTGTGTGTGTGTCACTTTTAAGTGTATTTATGCATGCTCTCTCGCTCGCTCTAATAAATACTCCCGCTCTCTCTCCTTAGTAGAGTGGGCTATGCAACAGCTGTGAGGTGTGTGTGTGTGTGTGTGTGTGTGGACTATTTTTTTGCATCCCCGGTACATTTCGACCGTGTGCATCCTTGTTAGTCTCGGACTGTGTCTGTATGTTTGAACATGCATATTGCCATTTCTCTGAGTGTGTAACGTTGTAGCTCCGTGCTGCAGCTGTGCTGAGTGTGTGTGTGTGTGTGTGTGCGCTCCGTCTGCGAGTGTGTGTGATGTTGTGGAGGAGCGAGGGCTCATGTTGGAAGCAGTAGTGGAGCTCATTAGGGGAGTACCAGGGGAGCTCGGCTGCCGCAACCCCCAGCTCCCAGCGCTCCTCTCCGGGCCGCTGCGCCGCCTGGCCGAGCCCTCAGCCGCAGCCCTTCATCTGCACACATCACACTGAAGGCTTGTGCACAGCGCAGTGGCAATATGCTGTCATATGCCGGGTGACGGGTGCACTTCACACCAGCGTCGGGCTTGTTTTGTAGTGCAGATTCTGGCTGCAGCGAAAAAAAATCTAATCTCAGGGAATTTTGAGCCATGAGAAAGGTGTTTTTCTTTTTTAGCGACAAGCAATTAAATATTTTTATTTATCTGTAACCATTTGTTTGTTTTGTGAAAATGTGAGAAGTGTCTTTCACGTTTCAGAGTGACCTCTTCAAACTACCTTTTTCTTCTGAGAGACGATCCAACAACTGTAAATTTACAATGATAATGAGCAGAGCATCCGCACGTTTGTGTCTCATGATACCCTGATGACAAGAAAGCTTAACTTTTCTCCATAAAACTAGAAGCATCTGGTTAAAAATTAAAGGGATAGTTCAGGTTTCATAAGACCGGTTCCTCGATAGGTTAGTGCTTGTGTTGTTATGAGACTCTGGTGTTTTCGACTAACCGATAGAGGCAGCGTCAGACCAGAAAGTCTTGTGGCCTGCAAGGTTAAACGAGTGCTTTTGTGAATGGAGTCTGGTGGCTTTGAGAGGGCGAAATAATGGCTTAAATTCCTTGTAGGTAAAGTGGTGAAAATATTACAAATATAGCGTACAGTCCCACTGATAGATAAGTGATCGTGAGGTAAAACGTCTGGTTTTGTCAATGGAGTCTGGTGACTTTCGTGTGTTGAACTAAAACAAGCAATTAAATATTTGTATTTATCTATAACCATTTGTTTGTTTTGTGAAAATGTGCTTAACTTTTCTCCATAAAACTAGAAGCATCTGGTGAAAAATTAAAGGGATAGTTCAGATCTCATAAGATTATTATGCCTATTATTCGAGGCAGCGTTAGACCAGAAAGTCTTGTAGCCTGCGAGGTTAAACGAGTGCTTTTTTGAATGGAGTCTGGTGGCTTTGACAGGGCGATATAATGACTTAAATTCCTTGTTGGTAAAGTAATAAGTGATCGAGGCAGCGATACAATGCAGAATCCTGTTATCTGTGAGGTAAAATGTCTGGTTTTGTCAATGGAGTCTGGTGACTTTGGCGTGTTGAACAAAAACAGGAAGTAGTTTGCAGTTAATTTTTAGAGAACCGTGTTTTCTGACCTGAACCAAAATCTCCCTCCAGGAAATTAAAAATGAAAACAAGCTGTTTAAGAACTGAACTCCGTCTTGGCGTCACCGGGTCAGGAGGAGGTGTTCAGCTGCAGCTGTGTCGCTCTTTCATTATGGAAAACGAACTCTTGATTCGTGGATGCAGCTGATGTTTGTTGATGGAGACACGAGTGGTTCTCTTTATCGTTTCATTTGAGATATTTTGACGACAGAGGGATGTGAGGGAATCGGGTCGACACCACAAACGTTGTTGAGGGGGAGGGCTGTGAAACGCTAACGTGAAAATACTTTATAGGAGCACAGAATGAAATCAGTTGAATATTATCAGCCAATGTCTGACGCAGATCCTCACTGTGATTCTGTGACATCATGCGACACCATTGGCTGCGACGGGCGTGATGCAATGTGTCATATTTGGATATTAATGAGCTCAGCAAAGACAAATATGGTTGTTTTTTCCCTGTTTTCCCTGAACTGAGCTCTCTGTAGATGTGTGGGGCTAAAACCATCCTCCCTCTCCTCAACATGTTGTGTGTATAATATAAATCTACTTAAATAACAGTTGTAGCCGTGTTTTTAATCATCAGACTCAAACTCAACTTAAAAACATCTCGTCCAGGACTCGATGAAACAGAACCGAAGCGTCTCGGTGTTTCGGCTTCGAGTAATTGAACACTCGGGACACAGAAATGTAATGAAGAAAATTAATTTTACAATTTAACGATCAACTTTAGACGTTGAGACTTCGCTACATCTTTTCTGAACTATCATTAATATTTAAAAGAAAAGGTTTGGTGCATATTGGCGACAACACGTTTATAGCTACACATCGTTTTGTTGACTCCCTCCTGTTGACGCCGACACGATATATCTGTGATAATATCGGCCGACTGATACATCGTTCAGTCTCTGGAAATGTTTCTGAAACAACCTCGAGGTTCTTGAAGAATTGACTTAAATTAAAAATGAATATTTTAGGACTGAACGTCGTTCCTTCCAGCTGCTACAAAAAGACAACTGTGGAAGTGGATTTCGGGACGCAGCTCATCTTCGCCGTCGCTGATCTAAAACACGACAAAGCAAAATCAGAGAAAGAAAGACAGAATTCCTGGACGGTTTTTGGCGTCTTCTCTAAAAGAACAAACAGTCGGACAAATAAAAACAGCCGCGTTACGTTCCGGACTGAGCTGGAAGCGCTCGCCTCTCCCTCCGCTTGACAAATGAGACTTTCATTGGACAATTATCGTTTTCGGGATCGCAAACGTGCGAACAGAATTTGTCACTGTCACTTTGTGTGTTTAAGGGCATATTAATCAAGTGATTAATTGCCAGATATTACCCGCTGAACACGGCCTGTGTTCCCATTCAAGTGCCGCTCTGCCTCTGAGCGTGATTGGTTAATGATTGCGTTTTGGGTTTTTGTTTGCGGAGGGCTGAATGGATTAGTTTAATGTCTGCTGGCGTGTCTGAGGGCAGCGCCTCGTACAGCTCTGACACGTTTGGATATTAAGGATGAAGACCTGGAGGATGTTTTCATTCCATGTCTTCTCTTAGGTAGATCCACATCTGGAGATAAGACTCAGATACTGTTGCCTTCGTTTCTGTAACCGTACAGATTGTCAGTCACAGTTTGATGATATTTGATCTCATGTAACAGTGAAAACACTCCTTCAGGGCTTCATCTTTATAAATAGCTAAATAACACAGGCGAGAGTTGTTCATTTCAGATTTAGAATTGAGTCACAAAAACAGGAACCGCAGCTGTTTGGTGATGAAGATCAACTTTACATTTAAAGGAAATAAATCACAGAACACGTCGGTGGAGTAATGTCAGGAGATAAATAATAAAAAATGGGCACATCAAGTCAGAATTCACACGTTTCTTTGAATATTTTTATATTAGTTCTATCGTCGATTAACTCGACTATTGTCTCGATTAATCAATTAGTTGTTTCCCGTCATAGACGAGGAAAGAAACCGGACAATATTCACATTTAAGAAGCTGGAATCAAAGAAGATGGACTTAAAAATTATCAAGACAGTAATAGTTGACAACTAATCAATGAATCTTAGCAGCTTTAGTGCTAAAATATGAAAGTAAGTCATGAAATATGGAGAAATCAAGTCAAAAATCTCCCATTGCTTTGATAGTAATAGTAGTTTTTTTAAAAAATAAAACCTGACTATCACAGTAAATCAAGCTCCTTCTGCAACTGTTCATTATTCTTTAATGATCGATTAGGTGTTCGATCTATAAAGTGTCAGAAAATGGTGATAAATGTCCAACATGACGTCGTCAAATGTCGTGTTTGAACAAAGATATTCAGTTTTCTGTCACAGAGGAGGAACGAAACGAGAAAATATTCACATTTAAGAAGCTGGAAATACAGAATTTTGACTTTTGATACTTTAAAAATGACTCAAACTGATTAATCGATTACTAAAATAGTAACACTTGACAGCTAATTGATTAGTTTTATAGCTAACCTATGAAAAAAGACACGAAAAACAGGCAAACTGAGTAAAAACTTCCCCGTTACTTTGCTTATTTTAGGACACTATAATCGTTTTATAACAGTGTTTTTTCATTGCTGATTCATTAGTTGATTATCTGCTTGATTAATCGATAAGTTTGGTCAATAAAATGGTGATAAATGTCCACAATGTCGTCCTCAACACAAAGATATTCAGTTTCCTGTCACAGAAGAGGAAAGAAACCAGAAAAAATCAGATTTGAGGAGCGGAAATCAGAACAATTTGGACGTTTTTACACAAAAAATGTTTGTGGTAATTAATTTAATAGCTGAGAACTGATCCATTAATCGACTATGGGAGTGTTTTTAAGACATGTAAAGAACAAAAACATGTTTTAATTCTCTTAACTTTCTTTAAAAAAGCCAGAAAATATTCAGATTTGAGAAGCTCCGACCAGAAAACGTATATTTCCTTTTATAAATGACTCGATTATCAGAATAGTTCATTCAAAAAGTTGACAACTACTTGAATTAATAATTAATTGCTGGAGCTTCGCTGCTAAATTATGACAGAAAAGACCTGGAAATTGGACAAATCTGGTCAAAAACCAGTGTTTTTTCAGATCTTATAATTGTTTTAGCAGCAAATGACGAATAATAAATCGTCTGAAGTCGTCCTGAATCTTCAGTTCGACATGTAAACATTTGTTTTTACTTAATAAAGAAGTAAAAGATGACAAACTGCAGTAACACACATATTACCGTGTAGTGTTCCTGGTTGTGTGGTCGGTGATCAGCGCTCGGATGAAACACTAGAGGGAGCTAAGCTAATGTGTGATGTGAGCGTCTGCAGCAGGCCGTCTTCCTCTTCCTCTTCCTCCTTCACACATACGTCAACACACACACACACACACACACACACACACACACACACACACACACACACACACACACACTTTTGGTTTTTCTGCTCCGGCTCAAAAAAACAATCCTAATTGGGCCTCGACTCTCCTCCAACTCCGCCGAAGACACGTTCGTCTCCTCCGCAGAAGCTCCTCGCTCGTCCTCGCCGCACGATTTAGTTTTGACAAATGTGATGTTTCGGTTAAATTGTTAATGGTGCTACAGGACCGTGCAGCCCGGCATCAAAGGGCATACATTAATACGTACGCTCATGTTATTTCTTGTTCTGTTTCAGTCTCCCGGGGAGAGGAGGGTGAGATCTCTCCCTCTCTCTCTCTCTTTAATAAACCCTGATATTTCTTTTCCTAAAGGTAAAGAAGCACCTCGGCACGCAAATGAGGAGTCGAGCCGGGGAAGAAGGGGAAAAAATGAGGGATCTTGCAAACGAGGGGGCCGAAGCCGGATGATCCGGCAACGTTAAGAGGCGTGCTTTGAAGAAAATTCCATCAAAGGAGAAACAATAAGTGAAGTGTGTGTGTGTGTGTGTGTGTGTGTGTGTGTGTGTTAAATACCTCGTGTTGTTCAGAAATGCTTAAAATCTCAATTGGCTCCGTTAACTGGCATCTGGAGAACAATGAGTTGGATCTGTTAGGGCTTTATAAAAGGGCTTTTAGTGTTCGCCGGCTCCTTTCCATATGCCGCCGCGTGATTGCCTCGCGCACCTTGCTTTCTCCTCCCGCCGTGGTAACGAACGAACGTCGGAGGGAAGCGCGGTTTGTGATGTTTGAACCGGCGCTTGATTTACGAGACGGTAAATTAAGCGCTCCTCGCGTCTACTATCAAGACGAATTCCTCGGTATTTATTACACTTAGAGTTACGAATCGGTGCTGATGCTTCCTGTAGTTCAGGAACACACACCTGGGCCCTCGCTGCTTCACCAAACCCAACTTTCAGCTCCCGATCGTCGACACCGGGAGCTTCCTGCCTCTCGTCGAGCAGATGTGTGGCGCGTTCGCTGCTGACATCTTCCCCAACCTGCTGTGACACAAATAGACTCACTGTCACATGATGTATAGTCAACGATACATCAGGGAGCGGAGGGGGAAAAAAAGAGAGAAAACACAGGGAAAAATGGCTGTCGACGGAGAAGAGCGGTCGGCTTTTATAAGCCGGCGTGAGAAATTTATAGGTGCGGTTTAATGTTATGTGGCAACAAAACAAGTTAGACGTAGCTGCTCTTAAAGGCTTTTAGAATGAGGAATCGCTTCGTCTCCGAGGGAAGAAATCAAATAAATATCGTGACGCTTCTTCCCTGATTCGTCTGATTTTAAATTTAGGAGCGATAATCCGTCAGTAGAAACAGAATATCTCTGTGTGTTTGGCTCGATTTGAAGTTAAAAAAAGGCCCATCCATCCTCGCCAAACGTCTTAAGCGTCTCTTAACCAGGTGAGACACGGGCGACCTCCACGTCCTCCTCATGACAGTGTGTGTTGTGCGTTTCGATGGCGTTTGGCATTTTCGCTGTGAAATCTCGGACCTCGCCGCGGCGCCACGGGCCGCTACCCGTCAGCTCCGAGACGCCGCCGACGTTGACGGGAGCGGGAAGGGGCCAGGTGGAGGTGGAGCTGTCAGCGCCGATCTGTCGGGCCTTCACTCATCGCCTCTCGGGCGCCGACAGAGGTAGAGCTGCGGCGTTCGTCGCACTCTGTGCTGAGTCAGACGGCCGTTTGTGTCCTCGCCGCTGTCCAAACACGAGACGGTGTTCAGGAGTTAATTCACGCTGTCGAGGTGGATCACCTTCAGACGGGACGCAGCGAAGGAGGAGCGACACAGGAAGTGCGCCGGTGTGGAACTATAGAGCTGCGTTGTTCTGTCGATTGAAGGAAAATTGGACTATTTTGATGATTGTCACTGAAAAAATGTCAAACACTGTCTTTTCAAATTCTTACATTTGAGGATTCGCTGCTTTGTTTTATCATTTATGACAGGAAATGAGTCTGGAAGACGTCACTTTGTGCTCTGCCACTGACATTAATCAGGGATGCATGATATGGCTTTTTCCAACTGATGACAATGAACGATAATTACAAGCTTCTCATGACCATTAATTACACATTTTTTGTAATTTTTAAAATAAATACTAGACTGTCTATAAATGCTAAAAGTCGATGCACACCTGAGGGTAAGAAGGTTAAGATGTAGTGAGTCAAAATGATGATTTAATATTCTGTTGTTGGTCTTATAAATGTATATCGTGCATCCTTACAAATAATCTTTAGTTGCAGCCGATCTTGCACGGGACGCAGCGAAGGAGGAGCGACACAGGAAGTGCACCGGTGTGGAACTATAGAGCTGCTTTGTTAACTATCTTGATGATTGTCACTCATTTTTCAAGCAAAAAAGTCAAACACTGTCTTTTCAAATTCTTAAATTTGAGGATTTGCTGCTTTGTTTTGTCATTTATGACAGGAAATGAGTCTGGAAGGCTAAATGATTACAGCAGATCAACCAATAATGACATAAATCAGGGACGCATAATATGGCTTTTTCCCACCGATGCCAATAATCGATAATTACAAGCTTCTCATGACTATTAATGACACATTTTTTATATTTTAAAATAAGTTGCGAGCCTGTTGTTGATGCACACCTGAGGGTCAGAAAGGTTGAGATGTGGTGAGCAAAAAGGAGGATTTATTATCCTTACAAATATTCTTTAGTTGCAACCGATTGTGCGTCATGCAATAAAGGTAACTAATGTGTAAATAATAATAAAAAAGTGGGCTCATCTTAGCTGCACCGGTGTGGAGCTATAGAGCTGCATTGTTCTGTCGATTGAAGGAAAATTAAACTATCTTGATGATTGTCACTCATTTTTCAAGCAAAAATGTCAAACACTGTCTTTTTCAAATTCTTAAATTTGAGGATTCGCTGCTTTGTTTTATCATTTATGACAGGAAATGAGTCTGGAAGACGTCAATTTGTGCTGACATGACATTAATCAGGGATGTATGATGTGGCTTTTTCCAACCGATGCCAATAATCGATAATTACACGCTTTTCATGACTATTAATTACGCATTTTTTGTAAGTTTTTAAATAAATGCCAGCCTGTTGTGATGCACACCTGAGAGTCAGAAAGGCTGAGATGTGGTGAGCAAAAAGGATGATTTATTATCCTTACAAATAATCTTTAGTTGCAGCCGATCTTGCATCCTGCATTCATGTTAACTAATGTGTGAATAATAATAAAAAGATAATTGTTCTGTTTTATTGTAGGTTGCAACCAGTGTAAGTTGCATTTCAATATATATTGTTAAATCTCGAGTGCGTACCTTGATTAAAACCATTAATTAAGGGAATAATTACAGCAAAATGGCCGTTAAGACGAGGCCAGCGATTGGTCCCGCGACGAGCATGAAGCACAGACACACATACATCAGTGTCAGATCTGCCGACGGCTCATTGAGATGACTCAGGCGTGCTGGGCGGGTCCAGCAGCTCACTTCCTGTCTCGCATAAAGTTGCATAATCGAGCTTAAAAAGCAAAATAGTGTGTTTTCCAGAGCCTCTTATCCAACAGCAGTGGTGTTTTCCTGTGTGTGTGTGTGTGTGTGTGTGTGCATGCTGGGGGCGGGGTCACGTTGCCGTGGCTGCAGGGTCCCAACATCTGCATCGCCTCGGAGCATCCAGCCTGCTCGAGCCAGCCGGCAGCTGTGGCCGCCTCTGCACGGCCTTCGGGCGCTTCTGCATGCCTGTTTCTTTTTTTCTAATCCTTGTTGTTCCTCCATGTTTCCCCTCCTGAGTTTAACTTTTTGGAAAGCGATTCCTGTGTTTGTGTGTGTCGGTGAGAATAAATAACCAGGACTCTGCTTGCTGATTACGTCTCAGCGCGCCGCAGACGGCACGGAAAAGTCCAGAATAGTCCCAAACCTGCGTTCTCACACGGAGTGCAGCTGGGGTGTGTCGGAGCCCGCAGCACCACTAATGTGATGTTTGACTGCCAAACAATACCGAGCCTACACACACACACACACACACACACACACACACACACACACAGAGGGAATATTGAGTCTCATCTCTCGGAGGAAGAATGATATCACCCACTCTGCTTTTCCACCTTTTCACACACAAACTCTTCCTCGTCCTCTCCGAGCTGGAATCGCAAAAAGTCTATAATTACAGCAATCAGCGGCGTTGACTTCACAACACCCCGACACACACACACACACGCTGCGGACATCGATTCACACTCGCCACGGCGTGGAAGATAGCGACTGTCATGATGGATGGGCGTTCGCTTTTTCCAGGCCGCTGGTCATCATCAGCCCGGCGCTGAGGAACCCCCATTTCCTGCCTCGCGCTGACCCCTTCCTGCCCCCATCAGCCCCGGGACGGGTCCCGGCATCCAGTCACACGGAGCGAGGGGGAGGTCGGAGCAGATTAATGTGGGTAAACACTCCAGGAATTGTCACTTCTCCTGTAAAGTAAATAAGAACGGTCGCAATAACAACACGTTTTTTTTATTGGCGCAGCGTTTTTCACCGCGGAGATAAAGTGCTTAGACAAGCCTAATAATAAATAAAAAGCCCGACGCAAATTAATAACAGGAGAGAAAGAGGACGCGGCTCAGGGTAGGTAAACACTACAGGATGTCTTTGCATTTCCTTAACACAAAGCCGGCGTTTAAAACATTTATGAAGGAACAAAAAGCCCACAAGGTGTCTGCGACTGCGCCTGAATATTCATGAAACTCAGGAAAAAGGTAGAGCCAGAAACCGGCGTAGATAACACCTTGATCACATTATAGAAACACACGTGTTAGAAGATTTAAATGTAATTTGAAGGGTTTTTAAATATTTCTCTTGGATCGGCTATCCCTTTTATTTCATCCGAGCTGTTATCTCCCCCTGAGATCTCAAAACCACAACACCGGTGTGGCATTTATTACTCATACCCCTGTTATTACTGCAGCGCGAACAACTCCGCGGGTCTCCTCTTATTTGTCTGGTTTTTCGAGGGGGCAGACAAGAAAAATACCAGCGCGGAGAAAAATTATGATATTCATTTCAATTAGGACAATTCCTCCTCGCCGTAATCTATCATAGTCACCGTCCGTTTCCTCTGGAAGATGAAACACGAGCTCTTGACTCGGTGTTGTATAATCTTGCGCGGCCTCCGCGATGAACCCTGCCCCCGAGATAGCAAGAAAAAAATGGATGTGAGAAGGGGGAAAAAAAATAATAAAATAAGCTAATTTGGCACATTCGTCTCATAATCTTTCGAAGTAGTTTTGGATCTGACTGCTATTATTTTTTTATACTGGGAACTCCACTCCTCCGTCCTCCCATCCTTCCATCCAGGCGCTCTGGTTCAGTTGCGAGACATGTAATTTGTGTACATGGCCTCTGGTGTTGTTTTAGGCCGCGCTCCAAAGCCACTCTAAAAAGGTATGTGGCTTTGGCAGGGAGAATGAACAGCCACCTCATTTCATTCTCCCACGTCTCGGACGCTCGTCTCTGCTCCTCTCGACCCTGCCAGCTCCCCGATTCCAAAGAAAAGCACACATAAAACACGGCACTTTGGGGAAATCAGGAGGCAGGAGAGAGGGAGGAAGGGCTGAAATGGCTAAAAAAGGTTACAGCGCGGATCCCAGAGTAGCTTAAACAGACCACAACAGTGGAAAAAATGCAGATAAATGCCTGCCTGGGTGTTTGTTTGCCGAAATGTCTGATATGAAATTTGTTTTGCTTTTCGTCTTTGTCCTCGCTGATGCTGCAGCTCGAGAGCATCACATTCCCACAATAGCTCGCAGATGCAGCGGTGGATTCAGGATGTGTGAGGAGCAAAAAAATATAAAGGGCACCAGCGCGTCATGAGATATTTATAGTCAAGAGAGGGCGCTTTATCGGGTTTTCTCCACTGGAAGGGCACCGTAGAGGGCACTTCATTGGGTTTATCCACTGGGAAGGGCCCCGTAGAGGGCACTTTATTGGGTTTTCTCCACTGGAAGGGCACTTTATTGGGTTTTCTCCACTGGAAGGGCACCGTCGAGGGCACTTTATTGGGTTGTCTCCACTGGAAGGGCACTTTATTGGGTTTTCTCCACTGGAAGGGCACCGTAGAGAGCACTTTATTGGGTTTTCTCCACTGGAAGGGCACTTTATCTGGGTTTTCTCCACTGGAAGGGCACCGTAGAGGGCACTTTATTGGGTTTTCTCCACTGGAAGGGCACTTTATCGGGGTTTTCTCCACTGGAAGGGCACCATAGAGGGCACTTTACTTGGGTTTTCTCCACTGGAGGGGCACTTTCTTGGGTTTTCTCCACTGGGAGGGCACTTTATTGGGTTTTCTCCACTGGGAGGGCATGGTAGAGGGCACTTTATTGGGTTTTCTCCACTGGACGGGAACCGTAGAGGTTAATTTATTGGGTTTTCTCCACTGGAAGGGCACTTTATTGGGTTTTCTCCACTGGAAGGGCCCCGTAGGAGGGCACTTTATTGGGTTTTCTCCACTGGAAGGGCATGGTAGAGGGCACTTTATCTGGTTTTCTCCACTGGAAGGGCACTTTATCGGGGTTTCTCCACTGGAAGGGCCCC
>JBBNBP010002015.1:0-14904 GCA_039737535.1 Lagodon rhomboides | reverse complement strand
CTGTTGTCTACAAGGTTAAATTAGTGTTTTTGTCAATGGAGCCTGGTGACTTTGCAGAGGGCAACGACAGTTTCAAGTCCCTCTTTGTAAAGCAGGGAAGTTATTATAAATATAGCATTTCATCCCACAGAAGTTCAGATGGTCTACGAGGTAAAATGAGTGTTTTTGTCAATGGAGTTTGGTTCGTTTGGAGAGTGATACAACTGCTTAAAACTGCTGAATAATTCCTAGATGAAAATATTATAAATATAGTTTATAGTGATCGAGGCAGTGGTAGAACAGAAACTCCTGTTGTCTAGAAGGTAAAATTTGTGTTTTTGTGAATAGAGTTTGGTGCGTTTGGAGAAAGAAATTTGAGTGTATTTATAAGAAAATAAATAATTATATAAAACAATAAATATACCCTTTTTTAAGGATAAAAAACCAGCAGCAGCTCAAGCCAACTCCTCTACTCTGTTAAAATAAGTGGAAGAAGCCAATAAAATGCGTTTCGAGCTCTCGCTCTCACCGTTAATCTGCACCGCGACCTCCGCAGCGAACAACCAGCTCAGGTAGAGCAGCTGTTACCGCATCATCATCTCGCCATTAACATACACAACACCGCTCAGGCTCTTCTCATCGGCTGTAATCACCTTAATGCAAAAGGCTGATGAAGTTGCCATGGCGCTGCAGTGCTCCGTCTCAGACCTTTTTCTCTTTTTTTGTGCGTGTGTGTTTTTTTTGTAATGGCGCTGTCATAACCGCTCTGCTCCGTCTGGGCCTAAGTGAATCTGAGGCGCCATCTTTTAAACGAGGCTAACAAATGAACACGTTTCTCCCCCATCAAACGGCCTCCTGACAGTGATGCATGGGCTTCCAGATGAGCTCTGAAAAACTGATGGATCTGCGACGGTACAAGCGCTTAGATAAACTAATGCATGTAATTACGTTTTCCATTCCCTCTCCATTGCGAGGCATCTTATTACAATATCATTAGTTGAAATGGTCGGCAAAAAAAAAATGATATAGTTTGCAAATTTCTCTCTCTTCTTTCTTTCTTTCTGTTTTTTTTGCTGTTGTTGTTGTTGTTGCCATGTGGGGTAATTACTGGAAGTTGATTTCTTTGACTGGAATAAAAGCGAATTCAATTTGTTGGCTTCTCGGGAGAAGACATTATCGGGCATCTCCGCGTAAGTGTTAGTAATTGTTGGAAGTCTTATTCAACGATAAGTCGAGATGGTTACGGAGATGGCCTGTGTGGGGTCGAGCCACAAACACCAGATAGCTGTGGGTGTGATTCAGATGTTTCTCGTCCCGTTCTTATAATTGATTCCAGCTCTTATCACATCTGCTCGTTGGTGTCATATAATCCAAGTACGGGACGATGCTGTAAATAAAGAAACACCGTTATCTTCATCAGATTTTGGTTTCCATGAGCCATGTTTTGGTTCTGTTGACCCGCTCACCAGGACAGGTATAGTGTCCCGTGACATTTCATTTTGAGGTTCAGCCAAGTACAGTTCGTCAAGAGCCAGGATCAAACGACCAACTTTCCGACTAGTGGATGACCTGATCAGTACACTCTTAGAAACAAGGGTTCCAAAAGGGTTCTTCTACAAGGGCTGAGGTTCTACCTGGAACCATTTGCTTCTGAAAAACCCTTTCCTGAAGAAACGTTTTTTCAAGGGTTCTTGGTAACACTAACGGTTCCGGTAAGAACCATTTTGATCCAGAGAACCCTTTAAAAACCCTTTCCTGAATAAAGGGTTTTAAAAGGGTTCTTGGTAACACTAACGGTTCCAGTAAGAACCATTTTGATCCAGAGAACCCTTTAAAAACCCTTTCCTGAATAAAGGGTTTTAAAAGGTTTCTTGGTAACACTAACGGTTCCAGTAAGAACCATTTTGATCCAGAGAACCCTTTAAAAACCCTTTCCTGAATAAAGGGTTTTAAAAGGGTTCTTGGTAACACTAACGGTTCCAGTAAGAACCATTTTGATCCAGAGAACCCTTTAAAAACCCTTTCCTGAATAAAGGGTTTTAAAAGGGTTCTTGGTAACACTAATGGTTCCAGTAAGAACCATTGTGATCCAGAGAACCCTTTAAAAACCCTTTCCCGAATAAAGGGTTTTAAAAGGGTTCTTGGTAACACTTAACGGTTCCAGTAAGAACCATTTTGATCCAGAGAACCCTTTAAAAACCCTTTCCCGAATAAAGGGTTTTAAAAGGGTTCTTGGTAACACTAACGGTTCCAGTAAGAACCATTTTGATCCAGAGAACCCTTCAAAAACCCTTTCCTGAATAAAGGGTTTTAAAAGGGTTCTTGGTGACACTAACGGTTCCAGTAAGAACCATTTTGATCCAGAGAACCCTTTAAAAACCCTTTCCTGAATAAAGGGTTTTAAAAGGGTTCTTGGTAACACTGACGGTTCCAGTAAGAACCATTTTTGATCCGCAGAACCCTCTAAAACCCTTTCCCGAATAAAGGGTTTTAAAGGGTTCTTGGTAACACTAACGGTTCCAGTAAGAACCATTTTGATCCAGAGAACCCTTTTTTGGAGAAAGAGGTCTTCAGGGATTGTTGAAAGCATGGGTATAAGATCCTGTGTGGGTTCTTTGTAGAACCTCTCATGGGGGGTTCTGGGTGGAACCTTACACACACAGTTCTAGGTATAACCCTTTATGTTGGGTTCTAGGTAGAACCCTCCACCTTTATAAAAGGTTCTACCTGGAGCCAAAAAGGGTTCTCCTATGAGGACAAGCCGAAGAACCTTATATGGTTCTACTTAGAACTTTTATTTCTAAGAGTGTACCTTGGAAGTCCTCTTGGTTCCTAGTACCAGAGATCAGAACTGGGTCTCATGTTTGGTCGGATCCATTTTAGTCCAGGTTGAGTTCGAGTATCTGAGATCAGGAACTGTGACGTGCAGAAGTAATGTTCTGTTTGCTCCATTTTGGATCTCGTCTGATCGTCCTCAGGTCCCTTTTTTGGGCGATGCCTCTGAAATTCATGCACATGAGGTTTGGGCAAGTTTTTGGATCCGACCCCATTAAGACTCCACAACTGGCCACTTAAAAGTCGTGAATATAAATAATTGATGAAATGAATTCCTAAAAAAAAAAATCTGGAAAGAAATTCTCAGGTCATTTATATATTATTGAACACCTAACCCTGATAACACTGCGTGCTGAGTGTTGCTTGCTGCAGGATCGAAAACACAATTTCCAAAGCTACAATTCTTTTAAATGAAGGTAAAATGTGGCATCCTGGCCTACGAATCGTATTCTTCAGATGTAAGAAAACCCCAACAAATGCCACATCCTCCTGATTTTAATAGTTTTTTTAAAGTGAAAATCAATATTTCGATTAATCTCACTAATCCTGACTCATACGAAAACCGTTTTATGTGTCGAAATAATCAAAACATGGTGATATCTACACGTTCAGCGGTGTGTGATGATCTTTAAGTTACAGTCGATGCCACAGCTGTAGCAAGACGGTGTGTGTGTGTGTCACTTTTAAGTGTATTTATGCATGCTCTCTCGCTCGCTCTAATAAATACTCCCGCTCTCTCTCCTTAGTAGAGTGGGCTATGCAACAGCTGTGAGGTGTGTGTGTGTGTGTGTGTGTGTGGACTATTTTTTTGCATCCCCGGTACATTTCGACCGTGTGCATCCTTGTTAGTCTCGGACTGTGTCTGTATGTTTGAACATGCATATTGCCATTTCTCTGAGTGTGTAACGTTGTAGCTCCGTGCTGCAGCTGTGCTGAGTGTGTGTGTGTGTGTGTGTGCGCTCCGTCTGCGAGTGTGTGTGATGTTGTGGAGGAGCGAGGGCTCATGTTGGAAGCAGTAGTGGAGCTCATTAGGGGAGTACCAGGGGAGCTCGGCTGCCGCAACCCCCAGCTCCCAGCGCTCCTCTCCGGGCCGCTGCGCCGCCTGGCCGAGCCCTCAGCCGCAGCCCTTCATCTGCACACATCACACTGAAGGCTTGTGCACAGCGCAGTGGCAATATGCTGTCATATGCCGGGTGACGGGTGCACTTCACACCAGCGTCGGGCTTGTTTTGTAGTGCAGATTCTGGCTGCGGCGAAAAAAAATCTAATCTCAGGGAATTTTGAGCCATGAGAAAGGTGTTTTTCTTTTTTTAGCGACAAGCAATTAAATATTTTTATTTATCTATAACCATTTGTTTGTTTTGTGAAAATGTGAGAAGTGTCTTTCACGTTTTCAAAGTGACCTCTTCGAACTACCTTTTTCTTCTGAGAGACGATCCAACAACTGTAAATTTACAATGATAATGAGCAGAGCATCCGCACGTTTGTGTCTCATGATACCCTGATGACAAGAAAGCTTAACTTTTCTCCATAAAACTAGAAGCATCTGGTTAAAAATTTAAAGGGATAGTTCAGGTTTCATAAGACCGGTTCCTCGATAGGTTAGTGCTTGTGTTGTTATGAGACTCTGGTGTTTTCGACTAACCGATAGAGGCAGCGTCAGACCAGAAAGTCTTGTGGCCTGCAAGGTTAAACGAGTGCTTTTGTGAATGGAGTCTGGTGGCTTTGAGAGGGCGAAATAATGGCTTAAATTCCTTGTAGGTAAAGTGGTGAAAATATTACAAATATAGCGTACAGTCCCACTGATAGATAAGTGATCGTGAGGTAAAACGTCTGGTTTTGTCAATGGAGTCTGGTGACTTTCGTGTGTTGAACTAAAACAAGCAATTAAATATTTGTATTTATCTATAACCATTTGTTTGTTTTGTGAAAATGTGCTTAACTTTTCTCCATAAAACTAGAAGCATCTGGTGAAAAATTAAAGGGATAGTTCAGATCTCATAAGATTATTATGCCTATTATTCGAGGCAGCGTTAGACCAGAAAGTCTTGTAGCCTGCGAGGTTAAACGAGTGCTTTTTTGAATGGAGTCTGGTGGCTTTGACAGGGCGATATAATGACTTAAATTCCTTGTTGGTAAAGTAATAAGTGATCGAGGCAGCGATACAATGCAGAATCCTGTTATCTGTGAGGTAAAATGTCTGGTTTTGTCAATGGAGTCTGGTGACTTTGGCGTGTTGAACAAAAACAGGAAGTAGTTTGCAGTTAATTTTTAGAGAACCGTGTTTTCTGACCTGAACCAAAATCTCCCTCCAGGAAATTAAAAATGAAAACAAGCTGTTTAAGAACTGAACTCCGTCTTGGCGTCACCGGGTCAGGAGGAGGTGTTCAGCTGCAGCTGTGTCGCTCTTTCATTATGGAAAACGAACTCTTGATTCGTGGATGCAGCTGATGTTTGTTGATGGAGACACGAGTGGTTCTCTTTATCGTTTCATTTGAGATATTTTGACGACAGAGGGATGTGAGGGAATCGGGTCGACACCACAAACGTTGTTGAGGGGGAGGGCTGTGAAACGCTAACGTGAAAATACTTTATAGGAGCACAGAATGAAATCAGTTGAATATTATCAGCCAATGTCTGACGCAGATCCTCACTGTGATTCTGTGACATCATGCGACACCATTGGCTGCGACGGGCGTGATGCAATGTGTCATATTTGGATATTAATGAGCTCAGTAAAGACAAATATGGTTATTTTTTCCCTGTTTTCCCTGAACTGAGCTCTCAGTAGACATAAGGGGCTGAAACCATCCTCACTCGCCTCAACATGTTGTGTGTATAATATAAATCTACTTAAATAATAGTTGTAGCCGTGTTTTTAATCATCAAACTCAAACTCAACTTAAAAACATCTCGTCCAAGACTCGATTATACAGAACTGAAGTGTCTCGGTGTTTCGGCATCGCTTATCGAACAGTCGGGACAGAAAATTGTAATGAAGAAAATTAATTTTACAATTTAACGATCAACTTTAGACGGTGAACTTCGCTACATCTTTTCTGAACTATCATTAATATTTAAAAGAAAAGGTTTGGTGAATATCTGACGACAACACGTTTATAGCTACACATCGTTTTGTCGACTCCCTCCTGTTGACGCCGACACGATATATTTGTGATAATATCGGCCGACTGATACATCGTTCAGTCTCTGGAAATGTTTCTGAAACAACCTCGAGGTTCTTGAAGAATGGACTTAAACTAAAAATGAATCTTTTAAGACTGAGCGTCGTTCCTTTCAGCTGCTACAACAAGACAACTGTGGAAGTGGATTTTGGGACGCAGCTCGCTCTTCGCCGTCGCTAATATAAAGCACGACACAGTTTCAAAGCAAAATCAGAGAAAGAAAGACAGAATTCCTGGACGGTTTTTGGCGTCTTCTCTAAAAGAACAAACAGTCGGACAAATAAAAACAGCCGCGTTACGTTCCGGACTGAGCTGGAAGCGCTCGCCTCTCCCTCCGCTTGACAAATGAGACTTTCATTGGACAATTATCGTTTTCGGGATCGCAAACGTGCGAACAGAATTTGTCACTGTCACTTTGTGTGTTTAAGGGCATATTAATCAAGTGATTAATTGCCAGATATTACCCGCTGAACACGGCCTGTGTTCCCATTCAAGTGCCGCTCTGCCTCTGAGCGTGATTGGTTAATGATTGCGTTTTGGGTTTTTGTTTGCGGAGGGCTGAATGGATTAGTTTAATGTCTGCTGGCGTGTCTGAGGGCAGCGCCTCGTACAGCTCTGACACGTTTGGATATTAAGGATGAAGACCTGGAGGATGTTTTCATTCCATGTCTTCTCTTAGGTAGATCCACATCTGGAGATAAGACTCAGATACTGTTGCCTTCGTTTCTGTAACCGTACAGATTGTCAGTCACAGTTTGATGATATTTGATCTCATGTAACAGTGAAAACACTCCTTCAGGGCTTCATCTTTATAAATAGCTAAATAACACAGGCGAGAGTTGTTCATTTCAGATTTAGAATTGAGTCACAAAAACAGGAACCGCAGCTGTTTGGTGATGAAGATCAACTTTACATTTAAAGGAAATAAATCACAGAACACGTCGATGGAGTTATGTCAGGAGATAAATAATAAAAAATGGGCACATCAAGTCAGAATTCACACGTTTCTTTGCATATTTTTATATTAAGTTCTATCGTTGATTAACTTGACTATTGTCTCGATTAATCAATTAGTTGTTTCCCGTCATAGACGAGGAAAGAAACCGGACAATATTCACATTTAAGAAGCTGGAATCAAAGAAGATGGACTTAAAAATTATCAAGACAGTAATAGTTGACAACTAATCAATGAATCTTAGCAGCTTTAGTGCTAAAATATGAAAGTAAGTCATGAAATATGGAGAAATCAAGTCAAAAATCTCCCATTGCTTTGATAGTAATAGTAGTTTTTCTAAAAAATAAAACCTGACTATCACAGTAAATCAAGCTCCTTCTGCAACTGTTCATTATTCTTTAATGATCGATTAGGTGTTCGATCTATAAAGTGTCAGAAAATGGTGATAAATGTCCAACATGACGTCGTCAAATGTCGTGTTTGAACAAAGATATTCAGTTTTCTGTCACAGAGGAGGAACGAAACGAGAAAATATTCACATTTAAGAAGCTGGAAATACAGAATTTTGACTTTTGATACTTTAAAAATGACTCAAACTGATTAATCGATTACTAAAATAGTAACACTTGACAGCTAATTGATTAGTTTTATAGCTAACCTATGAAAAAAGACACGAAAAACAGGCAAACTGAGTAAAAACTTCCCCGTTACTTTGCTTATTTTAGGACACTATAATCGTTTTATAACAGTGTTTTTTCATTGCTGATTCATTAGTTGATTATCTGCTTGATTAATCGATAAGTTTGGTCAATAAAATGGTGATAAATGTCCACAATGTCGTCCTCAACACAAAGATATTCAGTTTCCTGTCACAGAAGAGGAAAGAAACCAGAAAAAATCAGATTTGAGGAGCGGAAATCAGAACAATTTGGACGTTTTTACACAAAAAATGTTTGTGGTAATTAATTTAATAGCTGAGAACTGATCCATTAATCGACTATGGGAGTGTTTTTAAGACATGTAAAGAACAAAAACATGTTTTAATTCTCTTAACTTTCTTTAAAAAAGCCAGAAAATATTCAGATTTGAGAAGCTCCGACCAGAAAACGTATATTTCCTTTTATAAATGACTCGATTATCAGAATAGTTCATTCAAAAAGTTGACAACTACTTGAATTAATAATTAATTGCTGGAGCTTCGCTGCTAAATTATGACAGAAAAGACCTGGAAATTGGACAAATCTGGTCAAAAACCAGTGTTTTTTCAGATCTTATAATTGTTTTAGCAGCAAATGACGAATAATAAATCGTCTGAAGTCGTCCTGAATCTTCAGTTCGACATGTAAACATTTGTTTTTACTTAATAAAGAAGTAAAAGATGACAAACTGCAGTAACACACATATTACCGTGTAGTGTTCCTGGTTGTGTGGTCGGTGATCAGCGCTCGGATGAAACACTAGAGGGAGCTAAGCTAATGTGTGATGTGAGCGTCTGCAGCAGGCCGTCTTCCTCTTCCTCTTCCTCCTTCACACATACGTCAACACACACACACACACACACACACACACACACACACACACACACACACACACACACACACTTTTGGTTTTTCTGCTCCGGCTCAAAAAAACAATCCTAATTGGGCCTCGACTCTCCTCCAACTCCGCCGAAGACACGTTCGTCTCCTCCGCAGAAGCTCCTCGCTCGTCCTCGCCGCACGATTTAGTTTTGACAAATGTGATGTTTCGGTTAAATTGTTAATGGTGCTACAGGACCGTGCAGCCCGGCATCAAAGGGCATACATTAATACGTACGCTCATGTTATTTCTTGTTCTGTTTAGTCTCCCGGGGAGAGGAGGGTGAGATCTCTCCCTCTCTCTCTCTCTCTCTCTGCCGTTAATAAACCCTGATATTTCTTTTCCTGAAAGGTAAAGAAGCACCTCGGCACGCAAATGAGGAGTCGAGCCGGGGAAGAAGGAGAGAAAATGAGGGATCTTGCAAACGAGGGGGCCGAGCCGGATGATCCGGCAACGTTAAGAGGCGTGCTTTGAAGAAAATTCCATCAAAGGAGAAACAATAAGTGAAGTGTGTGTGTGTGTGTGTGTGTGTGTGTGTGTGTGTTAAATACCTCGTGTTGTTCCAGAAATGCTTAAAATCTCAATTGGCTCCGTTAACTGGCATCTGGAGAACAATGAGTTGGATCTGTTAGGGCTTTATAAAAGGGCTTTTAGTGTTCGCGGCTCCTTTCCATATGCCGCCGCGTGATTGCCTCGCGCACCTTGCTTTCTCCCTTCCGCCGTGGTAACGAACGAACGTCGGAGGGAAGCGCGGTTTGTGATGTTTGAACCGGCGCTTGATTTACGAGACGGTAAATTAAGCGCTCCTCGCGTCTACTATCAAGACGAATTCCTCGGTATTTATTACACTTAGAGTTACGAATCGGTGCTGATGCTTCCTGTAGTTCAGGAACACACACCTGGGCCCTCGCTGCTTCACCAAACCCAACTTTCAGCTCCCGATCGTCGACACCGGGAGCTTCCTGCCTCTCGTCGAGCAGATGTGTGGCGCGTTCGCTGCTGACATCTTCCCCAACCTGCTGTGACACAAATAGACTCACTGTCACATGATGTATAGTCAACGATACATCAGGGAGCGGAGGGGGAAAAAAAGAGAGAAAACACAGGGAAAAATGGCTGTCGACGGAGAAGAGCGGTCGGCTTTTATAAGCCGGCGTGAGAAATTTATAGGTGCGGTTTAATGTTATGTGGCAACAAAACAAGTTAGACGTAGCTGCTCTTAAAGGCTTTTAGAATGAGGAATCGCTTCGTCTCCGAGGGAAGAAATCAAATAAATATCGTGACGCTTCTTCCCTGATTCGTCTGATTTTAAATTTAGGAGCGATAATCCGTCAGTAGAAACAGAATATCTCTGTGTGTTTGGCTCGATTTGAAGTTAAAAAAAGGCCCATCCATCCTCGCCAAACGTCTTAAGCGTCTCTTAACCAGGTGAGACACGGGCGACCTCCACGTCCTCCTCATGACAGTGTGTGTTGTGCGTTTCGATGGCGTTTGGCATTTTCGCTGTGAAATCTCGGACCTCGCCGCGGCGCCACGGGCCGCTACCCGTCAGCTCCGAGACGCCGCCGACGTTGACGGGAGCGGGAAGGGGCCAGGTGGAGGTGGAGCTGTCAGCGCCGATCTGTCGGGCCTTCACTCATCGCCTCTCGGGCGCCGACAGAGGTAGAGCTGCGGCGTTCGTCGCACTCTGTGCTGAGTCAGACGGCCGTTTGTGTCCTCGCCGCTGTCCAAACACGAGACGGTGTTCAGGAGTTAATTCACGCTGTCGAGGTGGATCACCTTCAGACGGGACGCAGCGAAGGAGGAGCGACACAGGAAGTGCGCCGGTGTGGAACTATAGAGCTGCGTTGTTCTGTCGATTGAAGGAAAATTGGACTATTTTGATGATTGTCACTGAAAAAATGTCAAACACTGTCTTTTCAAATTCTTACATTTGAGGATTCGCTGCTTTGTTTTATCATTTATGACAGGAAATGAGTCTGGAAGACGTCACTTTGTGCTCTGCCACTGACATTAATCAGGGATGCATGATATGGCTTTTTCCAACTGATGACAATGAACGATAATTACAAGCTTCTCATGACCATTAATTACACATTTTTTGTAATTTTTAAAATAAATACTAGACTGTCTATAAATGCTAAAAGTCGATGCACACCTGAGGGTAAGAAGGTTAAGATGTAGTGAGTCAAAATGATGATTTAATATTCTGTTGTTGGTCTTATAAATGTATATCGTGCATCCTTACAAATAATCTTTAGTTGCAGCCGATCTTGCACGGGACGCAGCGAAGGAGGAGCGACACAGGAAGTGCACCGGTGTGGAACTATAGAGCTGCTTTGTTAACTATCTTGATGATTGTCACTCATTTTTCAAGCAAAAAAGTCAAACACTGTCTTTTCAAATTCTTAAATTTGAGGATTTGCTGCTTTGTTTTGTCATTTATGACAGGAAATGAGTCTGGAAGGCTAAATGATTACAGCAGGTCAACCAATAATGACATTAATCAGGGATGCATAATATGGCTTTTTCCAACCGATGCCAATAATCGATAATTACACGCTTCTCATGACCATTAATTGCACATTTTTTATATTTAATAATAAATGCTAGCCTGTTGTTGATGCACACCTGAGGGTCAGAAAGGTTAAGATGTGGTGAGCAAAATGATGATTTAATTATCCTTACAAATAATCTTTAGTTGCAGCCGATTGTGCGTCATGCAATAAAGGTAACTAATGTGTAAATAATAATAAAAAAGTGGGCTCATCTTAGCTGCACCGGTGTGGAGCTATAGAGCTGCATTGTTCTGTCGATTGAAGGAAAATTAAACTATCTTGATGATTGTCACTCATTTTTCAAGCAAAAATGTCAAACACTGTCTTTTCAAATTCTTAAATTTGAGGATTCGCTGCTTTGTTTTATCATTTATGACAGGAAATGAGTCTGGAAGACGTCAATTTGTGCTGACATGACATTAATCAGGGATGTATGATGTGGCTTTTTCCAACCGATGCCAATAATCGATAATTACACGCTTTTCATGACTATTAATTACGCATTTTTTGTAAGTTTTTAAATAAATGCCAGCCTGTTGTGATGCACACCTGAGAGTCAGAAAGGCTGAGATGTGGTGAGCAAAAAGGATGATTTATTATCCTTACAAATAATCTTTAGTTGCAGCCGATCTTGCATCCTGCATTCATGTTAACTAATGTGTGAATAATAATAAAAAGATAATTGTTCTGTTTTATTGTAGGTTGCAACCAGTGTAAGTTGCATTTCAATATATATTGTTAAATCTCGAGTGCGTACCTTGATTAAAACCATTAATTAAGGGAATAATTACAGCAAAATGGCCGTTAAGACGAGGCCAGCGATTGGTCCCGGCGACGAGCATGAAGCACAGACACACATACATCAGTGTCAGATCTGCCGACGGCTCATTGAGATGACTCAGGCGTGCTGGGCGGGTCCAGCAGCTCACTTCCTGTCTCGCATAAAGTTGCATAATCGAGCTTAAAAAGCAAAATAGTGTGTTTTCCAGAGCCTCTTATCCAACAGCAGTGGTGTTTTCCTGTGTGTGTGTGTGTGTGTGTGTGTGCATGCTGGGGGCGGGGTCACGTTGCCGTGGCTGCAGGGTCCCAACATCTGCATTCGCCTCGGAGCATCCAGCCTGCTCGACCAGCCGGCAGCTGTGGCCGCCTCTGCACGGCCTTCGGGCGCTTCTGCATGCCTGTTTCTTTTTTTCTAATCCTTGTTGTTCCTCCATGTTTCCCCTCCTGAGTTTAACTTTTTGGAAAGCGATTCCTGTGTTTGTGTGTGTCGGTGAGAATAAATAACCAGGACTCTGCTTGCTGATTACGTCTCAGCGCGCCGCAGACGGCACGGAAAAGTCCAGAATAGTCCCAAACCTGCGTTCTCACACGGAGTGCAGCTGGGGTGTGTCGGAGCCCGCAGCACCACTAATGTGATGTTTGACTGCCAAACAATACCGAGCCTACACACACACACACACACACACACACACACACACACACACAGAGGGAATATTGAGTCTCATCTCTCGGAGGAAGAATGATATCACCCACTCTGCTTTTCCACCTTTTCACACACAAACTCTTCCTCCGTCCTCTCCGAGCTGGAATCGCAAAAAGTCTATAATTACAGCAATCAGCGGCGTCTGACTTCACAACACCCCGAACACACACACACACACGCTGCGGACATCGATTCACACTCGCCACGGCGTGGAAGATAGCGACTGTCATGATGGATGGGCGTTCGCTTTTTCCAGGCCGCTGGTCATCATCAGCCCGGCGCTGAGGAACCCCCATTTCCTGCCTCGCGCTGACCCCTTCCTGCCCCCATCAGCCCCGGGACGGGTCCCGGCATCCAGTCACACGGAGCGAGGGGGAGGTCGGAGCAGATTAATGTGGGTAAACACTCCAGGAATTGTCACTTCTCCTGTAAAGTAAATAAGAACGGTCGCAATAACAACACGTTTTTTTTATTGGCGCAGCGTTTTTCACCGCGGAGATAAAGTGCTTAGACAAGCCTAATAATAAATAAAAAGCCCGACGCAAATTAATAACAGGAGAGAGAAAGAGGACGCGGCTCAGGGTAGGTAAACACTACAGGATGTCTTTGCATTTCCTTAACACAAAGCCGGCGTTTAAAACATTTATGAAGGAGCAAAAAGCCCACAAGGTGTCTGCGACTGCGCCTGAATATTCATGAAAAGGAAAAAGGTAGAGCCAGAAACCGGCGTAGATAACACCTTGATCACATTATAGAAACACACGTGTTAGAAGATTTAAATGTAATTTGAAGGGTTTTTAAATATTTCTCTTGGATCGGCTATCCCTTTTATTTCATCCGAGCCGTTATTCCCCCCCAGAGATCTCAAAACCACAACACCGGTGTGGCATTTATTACTCATACCCCTGTTATTACTGCAGCGCGAACAACTCCGCGGGTCTCCTCTTATTTGTCTGGTTTTTCCAGGGGCAGACAAGAAAAATACCAGCGCGGAGAAAAATTATGATATTCATTTCAATTAGGACAATTCCTCCTCGCCGTAATCTATCATAGTCACCGTCCCGTTTCCTCTGCAAGATGAAACACGAGCTCTTGACTCGGTGTTGTATAATCTTGCGCGGCCTCCGCGATGAACCCTGCCCCCGAGATAGCAAAAAAAAAATGGATGTGAGAAGGGGGGAAAAAAATAATAAAATAAGCTAATTTGGCACATTCGTCTCATAATCTTTCGAAGTAGTTTTGGATCTGACTGCTATTATTTTTTTATACTGGGAACTCCACTCCTCCGTCCTCCCATCCTTCCATCCAGGCGCTCTGGTTCAGTTGCGAGACATGTAATTTGTGTACATGGCCTCTGGTGTTGTTTTAGGCCGCGCTCCAAAGCCACTCTAAAAAGGTATGTGGCTTTGGCGGGGAGAATAAACAGCCACCTCATTTCATTCTCCCACGTCTCGGACGCTCGTCTCTGCTCCTCTCGACCCTGCCAGCTCCCCGATTCCAAAGAAAAGCACACATAAAACACGGCACTTTGGGGAAATCAGGAGGCAGGAGAGAGGGAGGGAAGGGCTGAATGGCTAAAAAAGGTTACGGCGCGGATCCCAGAGTAGCTTAAACAGACCACAACAGTGGAAAAAATGCAGATAAATGCCTGCCTGGGTGTTTGTTTGCCGAAATGTCTGATATGAAATTTGTTTTGCTTTTTCGTCTTTGTCCTCGCTGATGCTGCAGCTCGAGAGCATCACATTCCCACAATAGCTCGCAGATGCAGCGGTGGATTCAGGATGTGTGAGGAGCAAAAAAATATAAAGGGCACCAGCGCGTCATGAGATATTTATAGTCAAGAGAGGGCACTATATCGGGTTTTCTCCACTGGAAGGGCACCGTAGAGGGCACTTTATTGGGTTTTCTCCACTGGAAGGGCACTTTATTGGGTTTTCTCCACTGGAAGGGCACCGTAGAGGGCACTTTATTGGGTTTTCTCCACTGGAAGGGCACTTTATTGGGTTTTCTCCACTGGAAGGGCACCGTAGAGGGCACTTTATTGGGTTTTCTCCACTGGAAGGGCACGGTAGAGGGCACTTTATTGGGTTTTCTCCACTGGAAGGGCACCGTAGAGGGCACTTTATTGGGTTTTCTCCACTGGAAGGGCACTTTATTGGGTTTTCTCCACTGAAAGGGCACTTTATTGGGTTTTCTCCACTGGAAGGGCACCGTAGAGGGCACTTTATTGGGTTTTCTCCACTGGAAGGGCACCGTAGAGGGCACTTTATTGGGTTTTCTCCAATGGAAGGGCACCGTAGAGGGCACTTTATTGGGTTTTCTCCACTGGAA
>JBBNBP010002009.1:0-114650 GCA_039737535.1 Lagodon rhomboides | reverse complement strand
GGGATATTCCGGTGTAAGTTTAATCCTAACACACCTTGACACAGAGTAAGACTCCCCCTCGAGAGGTCAAGTTAGCTGACCGCTAGCTTAGCTAGTTTTAGCAACCTCAGAAAAGACCGCACGATAACAATACACTGCAGCTTATGTCTCCAACTAGAAACCGCCATCAAAAAGCCACAATTAATGGTGAGAACAGCACCAAACTTCAGCAACAGTACATGTACAGTCCCAGCACACAGTACGAAGCATCAAACATCTGCTAGCGTTGCTGGATTTGTATTAAAAACACAGCTCAACTCACCCTCTCCTCCAGCAGCCTGCCTGTGTGGGGAAGCCCTGACGAGTCGATTACCGAGTGCAGTAGATTTCCGCAGCTCAAGGATGAAAATGTCTGATTATTACTCCATTACTTCCGTTCTTTTCCCTGTCAGCTCTCGATAATAAGAACTGAGCGTTCCATGGAGTAATAATCAGACATTTTCATCCTTGAGCTGCTGTTCTCACCATTAATTGTGGCGTTTTGATGGCGGTTTCTAGTTGGAGACATAAGCTGCAGTGTATTGTTTTTGTGCGGTCTTTTCTGAGGTTGCTAAAACTAGCTAAGCTAGCGGTCAGCAAACTTGTCCTCTCGAGGGGAGTCGAGGTGTGTTAGACCATGGATTAAACTTACACCCTAATATCCCTTTAACTGCATGTAAATGTGTGTTTTGAGTTCAGTCAGCGCTTGAATGGCCCCTGTGATAGTTTCTGGCAGAACTGGCATCATCGTGAGTCTCTGCTGTTTCGCAGTATCTCAGTCTGGATCTTGTTTTTTCTCCACATCTCCGTTTTGTCTTCACGCTCTTTATGTTTCCTCTTGATTTCAACCCCCCTCCGTCATCAATCTCTCTGTGTTTCTGCATGTTATCTGTACGTCGACCTTCTGTCTCCATCTCTTTTTATCTCCGGCATCATTGCATTTACTCTCTCTCTCTCTCTCTCTTTCTCTCTATGGGCAGTTGCAAGAACCTCATATGTCTCAAGAATCAAAACAAGCTCTGATAATGCCTTGATCATGTCACCAAACAGCCTCTTATGTGAGGATATAAGCCCACAATGTGCATCAGGCCTCGGCCCCCTTGATTCACCCTCAACTTGTTGTCTACTGAGAGTTTTCCCGTCTCCCCCTCTGTAAGTCTATTTTATCCACAGAACAAACTTGTCTGTTCGTCACAAAGTGGTTCAGAAACAGATAAAAACAACGTTAATAAAAACAGCCAATGGAACGGCTCCATCACAGGCTCGGGGAAAGCACTCGCTTTTAATTCCTTTTATACTTTAATTGGATTGCTTTAGGCGATTTCCTGAAAAATCTGGTTTTCTACATTATTTATACAGCGAAAGTTGAGCTGAGCACACACACACACTCTCTTTTAGGAAAGAAGTAGACTTTATGAAAGAGTTTTATAACATGATATTTAATACATGTGGAATAAATGTGTCGTTAGCATATAGCCTTTCTGCAACTTGCAAATGATTCTGCACTTCTGAGGGTTCATTCCTTCACTATGTACACAAATATTTTCTCACAGTCAATAATGAACAAATCATCGGGAAAGTTTGTTGGACTTAAAATGAGTGCATCAGTCTGTACGTCCGTCCGAACGGGCAAATAAACCTGCAAATCATGAATCTTATTTATTCATTTCTCACATCAGAGTCAATTTAAAAAGCCTCAGGCTACCGGTGATGTGATCATTTGGCATCATCATCTGTGGTTATCATTTATTTTCCGTTTAAAAAGAGATCCGTGTCTCTATTTTACTCGTGTGTGTCTTATAGCTCTGCATGCACTGAGTCACATCAGTACGTGTGTGTTTGTGTTTGTGTGTGTGTGTGTGTGTGTGTGTGTGCACATACAAAAACACAAAAGTCATGTCCCCAATTTGGACAACTGTGGTTTTTAGGTTAGTAGGTTAAGTGGTTGACCCAAAAAATGAAAATGCACAACACATTTCTGGAGCTTCACAGCGACTAACAATAAGTCGATAAGGACTTTAAAAAACATAAAATGGCTTCATACAGCGTATCCGTCATAATCCAAGATTCAGAAGATCACAAACTGATTTGAAAAGAAGTTGTTTACACCTTTTTTTTTTCTTTCACTGCAGCTGCTAAGCTCAAAACCTCTCAAGTGCCACGTGTCAATGGTGTAAATAACATCTTTTCATATCAGTTTAGGATCTTTGGGCTTCCAGACACTTGGATAATGTGTTATAAACTGTACAGAGTCATTTAATATACATCACCACTTTAGTTGTTTAGGGGAATGCTGCAATGCAGATGTTCTGTGGAGCTGTGGAGCTTTCCAATCAGCATGAGAGTGATTAAACAGTGACTCGATGTTGATTTTTGGGTGAACTTACCCTTTAAGGTTGGGGTTGGGGTTATAGTTAGTCTCCAGGAAATGAATGTAAGTCTAAGTAAATTCCCCAAAAGTGACTGAAGTCAGTATATGTATGTGTGTGTGTGTGATCTCCCATTAACAGTTTTTTTTATTGATGAAACCTCCAGTCATGCGGGACCGTGTTTACCCACAGTGCCATTGGCTTCATGGGCGCCATGGCAACACCGTAAGTAGGATAAATGACATCACAGCTACCTGCCATCGCACAGCTGGAGGGGAGAGAGAGAGAGAGAGACAGACAGCGCAGATCAGCAGAAGAAGGAGAGAAAAACAGAGACAGATGCTGAAAGAATAAAATGGGAGTGATGCTGTGCTGAGAGGTGGAGAGGTGGAGCACCGAAGATGGATGGGAGAGCGGAGGTAGACGGGAGATCGAGGGAGGGAAAGTGTAATGAAGACGTTGGGTGCGGGAGTCAAAAGGGGGAGAGAGGTGATGGATATACATCCAGATGAAATTGTAATGACCTCTCTCGGGAAATTAAAAGTTATCGCATAATTATTTATATGTGACATTGGCGGCGCCGGTGCGAGCGTGTCATCAACTCGCCCAATGTCATTAAAGACATGCCAGCTCCCCTTACACCTGTCATTAACACGCACATTGTTCTCAGGTATCGTCCATGTGAGACGCAGCTGCACTCAACTTCATCCCGGAATCCTAAAAAAAATGTCTTTATTATCTGCTTAATTTCCTTTTTAGAATCTGTATTTTGGAGGAGGCCGACTTCCGCCTCAATAGATTAACTTGCAATGTTGCAAGAGCGATATGAGGAGGAGGAGGAGGTTGGGGTGGATATTATTAACATGGTCATGGTTAAATATTTATAAGGTCAACGCACTTCATTCCACATCAGTGTTGTCTTTTCATGCCCTAACACTGTACATACATGTTGTCCACATTCATGTGCATCCATGAGGGCGTGAGAGTAAAGCACAAGATACTGGAAATATCAGCTCATCAAACATTGGGAACAGGAACTCCACAGAGTGGCTTTAATAGATGAAGTTCTGATGGAGACAGAACTGCTTAAATACATGTACAATACATAGAGAGAAGATAGGAGCTGTGGTTAAAGTGCCTCATCATCTGATGGAGGTGGGCCCAATCCCAATACCCCCCTAGACCCGACCACTGAGCCCTACCCCTCCCCTTTGAGTGCCCAGGCCGAGGATGGGGGTGTCTCAATTCTTGTTGGGTTAGAGAGGTAGATGGGTAGTGTGATGGGGTACATTTCTAACCTGACTCTCGCCAGATGAATTTCGTTCCGCCTCGCTCCACTCATCCATCTGGGATCGCTCCATTGGAGATGTGTTTCAGAAGGCTGGGCCTTATCAAAAATCCTTGCATATGATTGGATAAACCACTAATCTGTCATCTTTATTGACGTGCTACTTCAACCACTCACATCGAAACCAACCTGTGACGTCGATGAGAGCGACGTTCTTTTAACGAAAAAATATTGGGTAGATTGGACAACACGGATGAAACAGCAGCATCAATGTTGACGCTTGCTTCCTCGATGCGAGCCGCCATTGTTGTCTCAATCAAAACAGTCACTTCTCCGCTACGTCAAATCTATGAAACTCCCGCCCGGCGGTCCTGATTGGCTCGACCTGAAAATCTGGTGCCGAAATCCCTCCCAACGGGAGCGATCCCAGATGTATGTGAGTGGAGCTAGGCGGAACGAAATGCATCTGGCGAGAGTCAGGTTAGTACATTTCAGAGGCAAACTTTAAATTGAGGGTTACGAAAACTAACTTGCTAGCTAGCTTGATACATTGTTTTTGTTCAATCGCTTAAACGGTCCCTTATTTTGATGTATTTCAGAGTTGTTTCCCCTCCTTTGGTGGGATACGATGCCCGAAATGGATCTAAGGATGAGCAGTGAAGTTGCTGCACTCCTTCCTTTGATAGTGCAAAGAACAACATGCGAGCGTCCATTGCTCCATCAGATTGCATCGTGATAGTATCAGGACCGTCACAGTAACTCGACAGGGAGATCACCACAGCTGACTAAGACATACTGGAAATGTCCGGTCGTGTCTATTTACGTATAACAGCCATCTCGGCATCTCTTTGCAGGCTGTCCCATTACATAAGGGGGGATTTTAACCACGACCCCTTGTGACTCTGTTCTGATGGGAAAGGGGGCATTCGAAAAAAACAAAGGGTCGGGGTAAAAACAGGAAAATGGGATTGAGCCTTAATATATAATTGATTAGTTCAGGTCACAACCACCACAGCAAAAAATAAAAAGCCGTCGAGCAGGATGAATATTAATACAGACAAAATGGGGGCAGTGTCAGTCATGGTATAACAGGACGTCACATTCTGAGCGCGGGGACGGAGCAGGAGGTATAATAGACTGCAGCTCAGCAAACACTTTGATGTTAAGTAGATGTCAAAGGGACGGCCTGTACCAACACCCAGAGCCTCTGCAAATATAGTATCGGAATGAAAGCTGAGACAGCGACCGCAGTCTGTCATACCTGCCAAACGGGCTGCTTTGTGCTATCAGCGCCGCCGCATACGACTTCAAAACAGTTCCCAGAGCTATTTTAATAGGGTTTATTTTTTTTCTTTTACCTTCCCCGCAGTGTTATACAAGATATTAAGATTGATGTTAAAACTGCGCGCGTCTGTCAGCCTGGTGTTTGCTGAGAGACTTCACACGTCGCTGTAGAAATACAGAAACAACTCTCACCTGCATTTAGGAATCAGACTGTGATGGATCTATCTATCTATCTATCTATCTATCTATCTATCTATCTATCTATCTATCTATCTATCTATCTAACGATCCAACTATCTATCTATCTATCTATCTATCTATCTATCTATCTATCTATCTATCTATCTATCTATCTATCCATCCAACGATCTATCTATCTATCTATCTATCTATCTATCTATCTATCTATCTATCTATCTATCTATCTATCTATCTATCTATCGATCCAACTATCTATCTATCTATCTATCTATCTATCTATCTATCTATCTATCTATCTATCTATCTATCTATCTAACTAACTATCTATCTATCTATCTATCTATCTATCTATCTATCTATCTATCTATCTATCTATCTATTGATCCAACGATCTATCTATCTATCTATCTATCTATCTATCTATCTATCTATCTATCTATCTATCTATCTATCTATCGATTCGATCCAACTATCTATCTATCTATCTATCTATCTATCTATCTATCTATCTATCTATCTATCTATCTATCTATCTATCTATCTATCTAACGATCCATCTATCTATCCAACGATCCATCTATCTATCCAACGATCCATCTATCTATCTATCCAACGATCTATCTATCTATCTATCTATCTATCTATCTATCTATCTATCTATCTATCTATCTATCTATCTATCTATCTATCTATCTATCTATCTATCTATCTATCTATCCATCCATCTATCCATCTATCTATCTAACTATCTATCTATCTATCTATCTATCTATCTATCTATCTATCTATCTATCTATCTATCTATCTATCTATCTATCTATCTATCTATCTGACACAAGTTGTGCAAACAGATTGAGCCACACAGCAAACAATTTCAACATCTCAACCGATACGGAGGCTTTGTACAATGTACACATATCATATCATGAATCTTGAGCCATCACCATTACCCATCATTCCTCTGTACCTCCCCCAGATGGTTATCGGACATCAGTGCGCGGCTTTGCGAAAGTAACCTTCACCTTGGCCGCCTCCTTACTGTGAACAGGTAATGGATACGCGGGCAGGTGAATGCACTGCGAGTCGGTTCATATTGCCTTCACACACACACACACACACACACCTCCGAGTCTGTTAATGTTGCAGACAAAGGAGATGCCGATCGATTGCTGGCAAGGCCAGACATGAGAAAAGCACTATAGTCAGGAAATAATGCCACACACACACCCCCTGCTCGGCTGCTCGCCGGGTGAGTTAAACGCTGATGGAGGCAGCGGTATGAAGGTGAATGCCGTGTGATTAGAAAGCCCTGATGATAGAGGAAATGTTCAGAGACATTCTGCTGGCAGTTACCAGCTCGCAGGCCAGGAGGTTCATTTATCAAACACTCTTACCAGGGTCTCTGTCAGTATTCTCAGGGTCTGCTATAAAACTTAATGTTATGGAGCCAAGTGGGGGTTGGGGGTTGAGGGGTTGGAGGATCGAGGTAGGTGGTGGGGTGCCAGGTTGGCACAGTGCAGGTTTTTTTACGTCTGCCAAAACAGATACCGACACCTCCGCCCGATCAAAAACACTGACAGGAATGTTTGTTCCGGCTGTGAGCGGCGAGGCTCAGATGGGACAGCGTCAGACTTTTAATGTGAGGGCTGCTCTTATTTATTTGATTTTATCTGTGGTCTTGAATTTTGAGCAGTGGCTCAGCTGCTGACTGTTAACTCTGACGTGTCTCAGGAGGAAAGCAAGCAAAAAAAAAAGAGAAACACGTCTTTACAGAGAGGAAACACGGTGGGATCAGATTTTTTACAGATTGTTGAGATGTGTCGACTGAGAAACATGTCAGACTGCATGTTGAACTCCGTCCTGTTATAGCTTGTGGTCCTTAGAGAAGTATTTCCCTGCTGGAAAGATGGCCCTTGCATAAAAGTGGGGTGTCTTTGCAGTCGAAAGACAAGGAAATACTTTGGAAATATAAGTAACCTTATTCAGTAACCTCCCGATTTGATTAAAAATGAGAGATCGGAGACAGTCTTCCAGAATCCATGCCCGACCCGTCATTGTTGCCTTGTGGGGCATCCTACACCTAGTCTTGTCGTCGATCGTGTCATCACCAGGGATAAAAATAGCGTAAAGACTGAGACAAAGCGGTCGTGTTTTTGTTTTTGACAGGCCGTATCTGTTGTATTCCTGGCTTGTGGTCCTTAGAGAAGCATTTCCCTGCTGGAAAGATGGCCCTTGCATAAAAGTGGGGTGTCTTCGCAGTCGAAAGACAAGGAAATATTTTGGAAATTGGTGCTACGTGACCAAAGAAAACAGAGAAAAAGGACTGTTCCTTTTCTTCTGCAGAACCAAAATGCACTGCACTGCACCAGACCAAGAAAAACTCCATGCGACTGCATGCTTTTGACGGATTGATTGGAGTTTGGTTGGAGAGAAAGACGTATCTCTCTCTCAATCCGACTATACTCTTTGTGTCCGTGGATGCAGGCATACAAAAATGGGGATGTACAATCTGTAGTTGATAGAAAAGGCCTAAAAAATCTGCAAGATGGAGCATCAGCATCAGTCCCGATTTGACTGAAAAGGAGAGACCGGAGACAGTCTTCCAGAATCCATGCCATGCCCGACCTGTTGTAGCTTCGACTAGCTCCGGTTGTCTTCGATCGTGTCATCACCAGGGATAAAAATAGACTGAGACAAAGCGGTCGTGGCACTTGTTTTTGTTTTTGACAGGCTGTATCTGTTGTATTCCTGGCTTCTGTGCTTCATATGATTTCCCCGTGACTCCTGTGGCTCCACATCATGCGCCTGGTGGATGACAGTCTCTGACTCGTACTGAACTGTGTTTCTGTTCATCTGTGTTTGACCTGAGACGTACAGGAAACCTGCCCTCAGCGTCTGTTTTCCTGAGAAACTTTGCCTCCTTCTGTTGTTTTTCTTCTGGTCTTCTTTTTTATTATTGCGCCTTCAGTCAGTTAAAAGGGAAAAAGCATCTTGCACAAAATGTTTGTCTTCAGAGCGAGGTGCAAACTAAATCGGAAATTTGTCTATGTTGTCTTTTTGCCTCAGCCAAAGTACTTTTCTTCATATATCACTGCACAATGATGCAGCGTAATATCAACGAGCGTGCAGAGAAACTACAGGATAAAGAATAAATCTTTATAAATGAGTCGAGCTCTACAAGCACACTAAAGGATGAGCCGGCAGCAAGGCCATAAAAACTTTATGTGCTCCTTAAAATGACAATAAACCCAGGGGTTAAAATACATATTTCTCTGACTGCCCTCCAACACGTCTCAGCACGAGCACCGAGCACCAACACACGCAAACCAAAGCACTCCGCTCAGTGTAACCACCCACCCGCCAACTGCTAATCTGACCTACAGCCGCCCACACACACAAACACACACACACATGGTTTGGGCTCACAACCAAATATCTTGTTAACCAAACCAAAGTTAAAACTCTTGAGACAATCAATTTTAACATCACAGTTAACCATCTGCATTGATTTGCTGTTATCGTAACTAGTAAAGACGACACATGAGAATTATCTTTGTTGATTTTATTTATACTCTCCAAAGAGGCTAAGAGGCTAATACTCGCTAACTGGAGGCTCAGAACAGTTTGAAGAGTCCTCATCAGACAAAAGGGACGTATAGGTTGGAAATAAAATTTGTTGTCAGGTGGTGACCTCGAGCATGAAGAGTGAAAAGTCCAAACAGGAAGGAGGTCGGAGACTGACGGTTGGAATAAACAAACACTGGACTTTCATTCAGGAGACCGTTACAGACGTAGCTGAGTGATTATAATCCCAACAACAATGTTTTCCTGAACAAGTAGTTTTCTTGCCTAAACCGAACCAAACTGTGACAGTACGAAGGTCTGTACTGTAAAAAAAAAAAAAAAAAAAGTAAAAAGTATGTGAAATTACAGTAAATATTAGCAAGGCTTAATCAGTATGCACATTCTCCTTTAGGGGTGGTGCTGGGAACAGATCCCCAATCAAATTCAACATAAAAAAAACAAACTCACTTGAAGCTCTTTTTAATGAATCAACGTTTCGGTCATAAGACCTTCATCAGGACCCAGTCTTTTGTTTCTGTTTGTGTGACTTCCTTTTAAAACTTAATCACACTCATGCAGTTAATTGATCACAGGTGTGTGATTTGTCAGAGGAAGTGACATCAGTAACGACAGGTAGAAAAAAACTTAGAGCTTAACACTTGCAAACATAATCCATTTTGAACCGCATTAACACACATGATAATCTGGAAAAGAGGAAAAAAATTATTATGTTTTGCAAGTGTTGAGCTCTAAGTTTTTTTCTACCTGTCGTTACTGATGTCACTTCCTCTGACAAATCACACACCTGTGATCAGTTAACTGCATGAGTGTGATTAAGTTTTAAAAGGAAGTCACACAAACAGAAACAAAATTACAGCAAATAACCATTAGATGTAATAAACAGTAAAAAGAAAATACAGAGCAGGTTTTAAAGTCAGAATCAGTTGAATTACAGTAAATATACTACAATTTAACTGACAGTATATATACAGTATATACAGACAGTATATATGCTGTAATTTAATACGGTTATTTACAGTAATTTGACAGTATCCGTCTGGAAACTTTGCTGCCAGACTTTGTACTGTTTAAGTCTTTTTTTTTTTTTTTTACAGTGTGGTTTTTAGGAACATATGAACCCGTTTTCCCATCACTTTCAGCTGAAGTAGCTTTTAAGTCGAGACAAATCTAACATAATTACTGACGATAAACTAAACAGAATTAAAATAATGTCCGCACATCTGTGTTTTTCATTACGATCCGACACTTTACTTAAATCCTTCAAAATGTCCCCGTTATGAAGATGTTTCTCATGGAGTCAAAACTTTAAAACAAGTGCATGTCATCTTTTTAAATTCAAAGTGAAACATTATAGAGACAATTAATAGTTTGATTATGTGAATAAATAAATTACCACCTGCTTTTCAAAAACATGTTCAAGATGTGCTTTCTAAATTGGTTCGTCTTACGCTCTAACACTATTTCTCCAATCAAATATGTCAATCGAACACAACTCAGCACTTAATTTACACTTTCAACACCTCTGTTTATAATGAGACATTCTGACAACACAGCTGTTAAACTGTTAGACAAAGACTGTAAAAGAGAAAGAATAGAAGATGAAAGTGAGGATTTTAAAGAAATATATTACTGTCTGCATAGAGTCATATTTTATTATCAAACTACTTTTTAGCTACTTAAAACTAGATCTTTTTAAATAATCGAACGGCTTCGGACACTGCAGTCTGATGTATTATGAGATAGGAATAGATCTCTAATTGTAGGCTTAGCAATATGAAACACGATAGACCTTTACCTTCTCTAATGTAGCCTGTAATGACATGACGAGACAATAATCTTTTTTATTTCAGTCCACAGAATAGGAATGTATGGGCAGACGTTAGTCAAGAGTGTAAATTAAAGTGCACTCGGAGGATTAAGATTCATCATCAGGTCTACGAAATACGGCTCATGTCGGTCACACGGAGACTTAATAAAGAACTTATAGGCTCGGCTGTTTCTTAAAAAAGCAACACTAAACGTTTCACTTCGGTCGGTGACATGATATAACAAGATATTAACATGTTACTGCTAAAAGAAATATATTGCTGTAACACAGTAGATTAATATGACACGTTACCCTCCGACACTGGTTTCCTTTCACTTGGCTTCCACTCTGCTGGACGGGGAACAGCGACCTTCTCGACAGAGCTCCGTTCAAACAGGGACTCTGAGTTGAGCACAGAAGAGATGAGTCACTGAGAAGAGGTGAAGCTGCGAGTACTCGTCCTATGCAGAGGCTGTTTGAATAAAAGCATCCATTAAGCGGGTCATGTTTATGTGTCGGGCGGACGTCAGTGCTGTTTGTCTTTTATAAGAGGAAAAATAAGGCCACTTATTGATACTGTAGGGGTTCAGCAACCCAATCGCCAGAATAAATGTTGGCAATATATGTTTTTTTTGCAACCAACAGGTGTGATAAAACTTTATGTTACCTTTAGTTTAATCTTGTAACAACGCCGTGCTTACGCTTCCAGGATCCACATCTGTGTGACCTCGCAAAAAACAAGATTAGACAAGTGCCCTGATTTCTTCAGACGTCCAAGGTGCACACACACACACACACACACACACACACTCGTCTCTCTGAAAACAAACTGCGCTGGAAGCGAAACCGTGAAATCAATTTCTGCAGTAATATGACAATAAAAACCAGTGCTTAAAACACACATTTCTCTGAGTTGGTCAGTCTGGCTGTTCTTCTGTGTGATGCACCTCAGGAGGTGAACAGACGAATCACACACACACACACACACTGAGAAGAGAAAACACTGAAATCAATGTTCACAGCAGGATCTGAATGGACTGCACTAACCCAACTAAAACTATTAGCCTTTAATGGGGAAAACCAATATGAACGGGCCGAGCTCCTCGGCAGCGAGCCTCAGAGTGGGGCATTAACACACACAGTGAGCACTGACTGTCAGCATGCTAACTTTATTAGCAACGTGGCTCCACGCTGGTTATGGAAATGGGATTGACTGTGGGAGCGTAGGGAGAGGTTTAGCATGCTAGCATGAGCTTTATAATAGAAGTCAATTGAAGGCAAAGTGTGTGTGTGTGTGTGTTAAGGCACTAGAATCAACACACAACAGCTCTATAATTGCAGTCAGCTGTCAGGGTCAGTTTTGGAATCACTACATTTCTGTTTAACTGTACATCGGCCTACGATCTTATTGGCATGATAATTGAAGTCGATCTCCTGTGTGTAATAGATGTGACACATGGCATGCGTCTTCCTCTCGTCGTGTGATAACACACCGCATGAGCAAATGGAAATGAAAGAGAGAATTTAGATTAACGCACGCTGGGTTTCCACATGTAGATCGGTCCCCTATAAACCTCGCTTTCACTTTACTATTTGGTCTGCCGACGCTCTTCATTTGTTACGATGGAGTATTAGGGCCAGACTAAGAGAAAAAAAATATTTTGGAGGGCAAATTACGAGAATAAAGTCATAATATTACGAGATTAAAGTCAAAATATTACGAGAAAAAAGTCATAATATTACGAGATTAAAGTCAAAATATTACGAGAATAACGTAGTAATTTTAATGAGAACTCTTACAGTCTTCCCGCTGCGTTAGAATGAGGAATGTTGATCACTTGAAGAGTTGCGGCTGCTGGGCTCAGGCTAAGGAGACTGTTTGGTTGAGCTGGTCACGTCAGATCTGAACTCTATCGGAGCTTTTTTCTCATTAAAACGACTTTTTTCCCCTTGTATTATTATTACATTATTCTCGTATTATTACGACTTTATTCTCGTAATTTCCCCCCAATTTTTTTTTTATTTTTATTTTTTTCCTCTTAGTATGGCCCTAATACTCCGTCGTAATTTGTTCTAGAAAAACGCAGATTGCATTACGGCACAAAGGAAGTTGGTCAAAGGAAGAGGCACTGTTTTCATCGGAAGCTTTCCACAGGTAACGACAGAACAACTGGAATAACTGTGGAAAACTCTACACTGAAAAAAAGACAAAGAGCCCGCTGATGGACGAGGCAAAGAAGGTGAAGAGGGAGAGTGATAGAAGCCGAGGTAAAGCAAGAGTGAACGGACAAGCATTCACTCACTAGCCCCTTTTAGATAGAAAAGGTGGCACATGTGCAGCAAGGTAAAGGCTGCAATGTGCCGCCTTGTCTGTCTAAAAGGGAGGTGTAATATTCCTCCTTTTCCAAGAAGCCTCCACTTTTCCTCCTCTGGTAGGCGTCAACATGTGACGTGACGTGAAGCAGGAAGTTGGGCGTGAAGAGAAGCAGGGCAGTTTCTGCTTTTCTCCCAAAATCCTCTTCCCGTTTAACATTGGGGCTTATGGGGCAGTTGCTGGAGTTTGTGTCGGTTAGACGCAGATAATTCAAAAACTGTACATCCTCCCGATAAAGTGGACACATTGCCAGACAGAAGACAAGTGTGGCTACGTTCTTGGAAAATATCACTATTGTAGTGTGAAATCTGTGGCTAGGATCGTCATCTAAAGAAACATTTTCGGAGAGATTTTTTCAGGCTCCCCCACTCTGCCAGTTGGTGCTGCACGAACATTCCGCAATACACACTCATTGAAAATCCTGAATTTTTTTTAAATCTCTCACGATCAATTAAGGGTCACCGTTCAAAAACTAAACATCGTAGAAAGAAAGTTCAAATACAACTCAAATAGATAAGACTTGTGCCTACATTTTAAAGTTTGAATGGTGTCTCTAGGTCAAAGTCTGCCAGAGCAGGAGATGTTTGAAAAACGTCGATGATTTTGCGACTTTTTTGACCCCGTCCCATTCATTCCTTATGGGAAGTTTTTCGCAGTTTTTCTTCAAAATAAGAGCTTTACATTGCACCCCATTGGAGTTTGGAACTGGGTTCTTAGCGGGGGGCTTTTAATTTGAAAGTAGCGACCGCTATTAGCTCGCCGCTACAACAACAAGCGGACAACCGAGACAGCTACAGAGAGCGAGGAGACGCTAGCATCTCCCGGATCTCAGCGGCTTTCCAGCTGCTCATCTTCGTGGATGAAGTGACGAACTGACTGCTGTGATCAGCTGTTTCCTGGTTTTAAAACTCCCGGCTGTGGGTGCGCAGCAGTGCACGTCATCAACACCTCCGCCCATCTCAGCATTTGCCACCACATTGCCATCTCGGATTTACACAGCAATGGAGGCGCAAATAAGTGTAACGTTACCCTCCGAGGGGCAAAATTGGTGGAACGAAACAGACCACCAATTTGCCGCCTTCTGTCTAAATCCGCAGAGCGAGCCACCAAAAGGACGGCAAACTGGTGGCTTACTGCCCAGAATAAAAACGGCTACTGAAGAGCGCTGTTGTTTCATAGCCTGTTCCTCCATTAACATGTGTTTTCCCTGACCACCAGGACCTGAGACAGTCCAGAACTGGCAGAACCTGTTCCTTTATCTGATTCTGCAATGAGCAGTCTTTTATGATAATAAACAGGCCACTGCAACCAAACAGAGACGACTCTATGAGAGCGAGCAGACCCAGATGGAGCGACGTGTCCAGCAAACGCCTCGTGAGCAGGTGGGGGATGCAGGACGGCGTGCAGTCCCAAGGTAATTAGATTTTGTCCTGTAGCCCAACGTGGCCTGGATGAGCTCCTCTGCAGCCTCACAGAAAAGCCGGCGCGATTCTCACCAGCTTCAGTGTTTCCGGCGAGGTATTAGATTTTATATTGCATTGTTCAGAAAACACGCACTGAAAATGAAAAGAAGCCAATCGTGCAGCGCTGTGAAGTAGAACTGTGTGTGTTGTTTGAGGCTTGTCGCTTTTTGAAATCCCCGACCAACATACAGTGCAGAGATTTATACATCAAACATATCAAATATATATACTTATATGTATTTGATAAAAAGCTCAGAAAGAATTTGGGTGTGCATCCAGATGAGCTGACGTGTTATTGATACTCAAAGCTCAGATTTGTGACTGTTTTCCAAAAATGCAGATTAACCATTTATCACGAATGAAGGTTAAACATGTTCCGAGCATCATACTTCGTTTTATCACGCTGACAAACTTGTCAGTTCGCTCCTGTCTTGCTGCCTGCAGGTGGCACATCACCACTTATTTTGGACATTAAACACCTGCGCTACATTCAGGGTTGTCAAAGTGCGCCGAAATATCTTTTCAAGCTCTGCTGAGGGCAAAGGAACAATGAGCAGCATCCTGACAAGACTGCGAGTCTGATCAAACAGGCCTCTAACTGCTCCAGACATCCGGAGCGGCACCGGTAGGTGTGGGTGAACGAACGGGGATGGCTGGACTCTACGCTGACACTTTTTCAGAGACATTCATCTTTTGACATCAGCTCGGCTCCTTTGAAAAGCAAGACCTTTTCAAATTTTATGATCGCCTGCAGATATTTCTGGTTAAATATCTCTGAAAACTGGAGGCTCTGTGGCCATTTCAGCACACCGTGATTCATAGTTTCATCGTGGATAATTCATGTGAGGCTACATCCCCAACATTTCACAAATCTTTACATCCATTGGCACCTTGTTTCACCTTGGCTGGGTGTTGACCCCGACACTAAGTTGAACTTCTCTGAATCATTAGTTGGTGTCTGCCAGTCGGCCTCAGTGTGAATTACTTCTCTCCACCAAGGCGGTTGTCAATCCCCAGGAACTCCAATTTACTCCTGACGGGTGTTCAACCGGTGTGCGAGTGCTTTAAGTTTAGTAGTTTGGTCGGCTTTAACAATGCGAGTTCATTAACCGTGACATTTTGTACGGATCAAATTGGTCTCCAGAGCAAGTCAAAGTTCTCAAACATGAAACCCTGATTGCAAAAAAATGTTGGGACGCTGTTCAAAAAGTGTACCGGAGCCCATGTAGTGATATCTTTACACAAAGACGTGAACCTCCCCAAACTGAGTCTTTGGTGGCTGCTCCATTCATGATACTATCACCAGTCCAAACTTTATAAATACCTACAAAAGTAATGACGTTCCCATCAGCTTAAACCGTCATTTATGTTAAATGCTAATTAGGCTATGCTAGCATGCTAATATACTACACTAAGAGGGGGTAAATGTTCAACATTTTATCTGCTACACGTCTGGATGTCAACATTGTCACTAGCCTCTTTCAGATAGAAAAGGTGGCACATGTGCAGCAAGGTAAAGGCTGCAATGTGCCTCCTTGTCTGTCTAAAAGGGAGGTGTAATATTCCTCCTTTTCCAAAAAGCCTCCACTTTTCCTCCTCTGGTAGGCGTCAACATGTGACGTGACGTGAAGCAGGAAGTTGGGCGTGAAGAGAAGCAGGGCAGTTTCTGCTTTTCTCCCAAAATCCTCTTCCCGTTTAACATTGGGGCTTATGGGGCAGTTGCTGGAGTTTCTGTCGGTTAGACGCAGATAATTCAAAAACCGTACATCCTCCCGATAAAGTGGACACGTTGCCAGACAGAAGACAAGTGTGGCTACGTTCTTGGAAAATATCACTATTGTAGTGTGAAATCTGTGGCTAGGATCGTCATCTAAAGAAACATTTTCGGAGAGTTTTTTTCAGGCTCCCCCACTCTGCCAGTTGGTGCTGCGCGAACATTCCGCAATACACACACATTGAAAATCCTGAATTTTTCTGAATTTTTTCGAAATCGCTCACGATCAATTAAGGGTCACCGTTCAAAAACTAAACATCGTAGAAAGAAAGTTCAAATACAACTCAAATAGATAAGACTTGTGCCTACATTTTAAAGTTTGAGTGGTGTCTCTAGGTCAAAGTCTGCCAGAGCAGGAGATGTTTGAAAAACGTCGATGATTTTGTGACTTTTTTGACCCCGTCCCATTCATTCCTTATGGGAAAGTTTTCGCAGTTTTTCTTCAAGAGCTTTACATTGCACCCCATCGGAGTTTAGAACTGGGTTCTGGGGGCTTTTAATTTGAAAGTAGCGACCGCTATTAGCTCGCCGCTACAACAACAAGCGGACAACCGAGACAGCTACAGAGAGCGAGGAGACGCTAGCATCTCCCGGATCTCAGCGGCTTTCCAGCTGCTCATCTTCGTGGATGAAGTGACGAACTGACTGCTGTGATCAGCTGTTTCCTGGTTTTAAAACTCCCGGCTGTGGGTGCGCAGCAGTGCACGTCATCCACACCTCCGCCCATCTCAGCATTTGCCACCACATTGCCGCCTCGGATTTACACAGCAATGGAGGCGCAAATAAGTGTAACGTTACCCTCCGAGGGGCAAAACTGGCGGATCAAAACAACAGTTTGTTGACTTCACATCTGCAAACAGCAGACGGAAATCATGACCAATGTGTACTAACAATAGACATCGTACCGAGTTTGTTTTCGAACACGTCAGATGCTTTTTTAAACGGATCATCTCCTCTGATATTCGCCTTTTAGTCTTTTGAAATCACATCTTGTTACTCGTCGCCTTCGACGTCACGGCGAAGCTCAAACAGGGTCACGCAGATGAACAGACTGACGAAAACATAAATATTCATTAATTTGTTGTTTCAATGTTTAAAAAGCTTCATACCGCGACTTCAATTTACGCCGACAAACAGCGGAGCCGTGACACTTGTCACTTCCGTCACCGATATCTCCTCTTTCCACTCGGTGAATTCTTCAGTAAACGGTTTTACTTTATTTAATTCGACAGCGGCTGACAGACAGAGGGTCAGTGTCAGCAAACAAAGTGACAATGAAATGACAGCTGGGCCGGCTGTGGATGATAACACGGAGTCCTTGGAGGAAGTTTATTTGGCAATCATTCCTTATGCTCATATTCTGATGAACTGGCTGCAAATGCATTGTTTATTTAATCAGGACGACCGAAATCCATATCGTGCACGGAGAAGCGCAACAAAAAAACAAGCTCCTTTCTTTTTGTTTATCCAAAAAACGCTGGCAGAGACACGTTGGCAGATAGAGAGCAGAGAGCTGACAGTGTTGGAGGAAGTGATGCTTTCGTCCGTCTCCGTGTGAGTCAACTCTAACCCCCGATGACTCCGGTGAAAGCCGTGTTTCTTTAACAACCACAGAAATTTACCTCAAGGCGCCCTGCTTCTCACACACACACACACAAATGCACACACACTCCCGAAGTAATAGGTTGGAAATCAGCTTGTGACCTTGCTTGTCATCTTCGCTCTCCTTTGTTGCTGCTCTCAACTGTGAAAGAAAAAGGAAGAAACACCTACATGAGGACGGAGCTACGCCTCAGCATGAGTCAGTAAAGGCAGCCTAATGAGACAAGAGGCACCTGATTCCCATTTACCTCCCTTCATCTCTGTCATCCAGCGTCAGATTGTGTAAAAGCCTCGGGATCCGACTCCCGTGGTGTGATGCTTTTTACACGAGTGTAGCTTTGACCGTCGGTGTAAACAACAGGGACAGAAGCTCCACGGGCACTGGCCTTGTTACATCACTCTCCTTACGTAAGAAGAGTTTGGAAGAGAGGTTGTTGCAATGATCACCTGGACCGGCGAGGAAAATATGTTCTACAAGTGGACTGAAGGTGTAAAAATGTTAACACTAACAGCAAGATGTAACTTAGAAAATACCGTGCAGATGCAAATCAGATGAGCAGGAAGGAACCTGCTGATTGTATTTGAGCACATTTAGGACAATTTGGGGGAAAAAGGGGGATTAGCAAACCAAATTTGATGACATTTGGTTTAATATTTTGCTTGGTTGGTAGCAAATGTCATCGAGCCCCCTCGCTGTCCAATTTGCACCAGAGCTGGTGTGTTGAATCTGGTGGTTAGTCCTGGATGCACGAACCAAACTCAGTGTTATTTGATTGTTTTGTTGATCTTCTGACTCAAGTTTATTGTTTTTGCTCAGCCAAAAGAAAGACTTTTCATGGCAGAAAATGAAGATCACTGATGCTTGATATACTCTTTGCTGTATCTTTGGCTGTATGGTGACCAGCTGCTGTTAGCAAGTAGCTCAGTTTACCAACTACGAAGGTCTGCATGGACTTCAAACCCTGGATGATGTCGGGAGGCCCGGCAGGCATCGGGGTTCAGCTCAACCGGGCTCAGAAGCCTCCCAGGGAACACGGCTCGACACCAGACTGGGACCGGACACGGGCTCTGAGACCGATGACAGATGCTAGCTGGACCACAGGAGGCGATTTACAGCAGCTCTGACCTGAAGGTTACGACTCGAGGGTTGAGAGACAGCAGGCGGGGGACAGGAGAGGCCTCGAGCCGGAGGGGAGGGAGTGTCGGGCATCAGCAGCAGGTAAAAACGGCGTTTAGAGCCAGAATATTATAATTATGATAATATCTTAATGGGAGAATAGAGGCTTTATTCTGCAACACAACACACAGACTTGTTGATTCTGTCCATGTCTGTTTGACTTGGCTGTTTGTTCACAGGATCGCTAACGTCTCATTGTGGATGAATTTCAGGCGTACGCAGAGAAACCAACAACCAGGAGATTCTCCTCCGCGGTCGGCCTTTTGTCACCTGAGAAACGCGTCATTAGATACGCAGTTATCGCGGCGTAAGCCTCTCATACTTCTGAATCGAGGAGCGATGACATTTGCCGTGTCTGATTCGATTCCAGCTATCTGTGTGCAGCACGCTGATCCTTGTTTATTTGAAGCCCGGCGGCCTCTCGCCGGTGATGGGAGCTTTGATCTTCGCCGCTTCGACCTTATCCGCCCTTCCTGACTTCAGGACTGACAGGGACGCTGCGGCGGCTCATCACTCGCCAGCAGAGATCAGCGGCTCCGTGTTTTTAGTTACATGTGGCGCAGCGGCACATCCTGAACATGTGGGAGCGAGGTTACCAGAAATCATTGTGGTGTAAATAGTTGCCTCGTTAGACTTTTTCCTTTGCCTGATTCTCGCTGTACGCATGTCGGACTGTTTGTTGAAGGGCTGTTTTGATGAAATGTGACAGACGGGATCAGAGTCGGGATTCAGCAGGCCTTTAAATCCAGTTCCAAATTCACTCAAATGTTAATTGTTTAACAAGTTTCCTTTTTTGCTTTGGACAATTAAGCAAATTTCCAAACTTAGCTGAGGCTGAGTAATGTTTTCTATCTGGTCAAAGGTTAAACAATAAGAACATTTTGTTGTTTTCTTCCTATTATGAAATACAAAAAAGTGAAGAGATACTGGATTTATGAAGATATTCTTGTTTTTTAAATAGAACTTTTGTAAGTCATCGACTTGTTGAACTTTTAAATTACTTTAAAAAAACTACATTTGAGTCACTGCAGAGATACAATACACCACATTCAGCAGAGAAATGGTGCTTTATAATAATCAGAGCTGGCAGCAGTGGGAGAGCGCGAGGAAACAGAAAAGGTTTGTCGGCAGGAAGTCCATCACCTCGGCACTCACGTATTGTCGTTTCTGTGACATTTCTATTTTCAACCGAAAGGCTGTTGGAGAAGCTGAAGAAACAGCTGACTTGAATAGAACTTGAGTCAGAAACGACCACCAGCCTCGCCCGTTCACGACAGCTCCCTTCTAAATGAACCGAGCACCTGGTACGGTGATGAATGATGACCGTTTCAATTTGTTCGGCAAGAGTAACCTTTAAGATATTTTGCACACTTATCACCTACGTTTTACTTCCATCAAAGAGACATGAAGTCAGTGTCCACAACTTCTACTTTCACTACAGTTGAAGGTTTATGACAACGTCTTAGCAAGGGACAAGCATACAGCTCACTCGTATCTCAATTAGAATCAATCGATATCAGGAATACCGACTGATAAAGATCACAGTTTGCGTTTCACCTCCACTGCTCAATCTGTCGACTTGTGTGAAATGCTGTTTCTCCACCGACAGTACCAGCTCGCCTCGCCTCGACTTAGCTCGCCTTTTTTGCGTTCCCATTACAGAAATCTGGTACCTGGTACCTGCTAAAGTGGTGCTTTTTTAGCATCACCTCCGTATAAGTTCCAACCGAGCTGAGCTGATACTTCTGTGTGACGTAGCTGGCAGCCGGCCACTGATTGGACAGAGAGCGACGCCACTTGACGACTCATGACGAGCGCGACGTCCGAGCCTGACACCCGCTACCTTTAAAAACTAGCATCTGCGTTCAGTCAACATAGCGATTACATGGAAGGAACAACGCGCAGGAACACGGCGTGGACCGTGGCAGAGGTGGAGACGCTCCTGAGTGTTGTCGCTGAAGACGCATCCAGAACGAGCTCGATGGTGCGACAAGAAATGAAAAGGTGTACGTGTTTTGCGTAGCCCACAGCTAGCCCTGTTTACGTGTCGCGTGGATCAGTACGTCACTGATGACGACCCGCCAACGTTGAAGAGAACACAACGCGTCTGAAACCAAACCAAGTAGAGCCACGCTGAGTCGAGGCGAGGCGAGCTGGTACTGTCGGTGGAAAAACGGCAAAACTGGGTACGGAGAAGACAGAAAGACAGCAAACAGGTGCAAATCTAGAAGAAAGGATGGAGAGAAGAGAGAACGAGAGGAGCTCAAAGGGACAAACAAACATGAGAGGGAGAGAAAATTGGGCTAACATGTGTCGGTCAGAGAACAAGTGAGAGGCGGATTCAGAGTGGCCGGCGAAGGGAAACAGACAAACAGATCAAAGACGGAGCAGAGGAAGATGAATGAGACATTTAAGTGCTCTCAGTTGTTTTTTTCTCTTTCTCTTTGACAAACAGTGACGAATGATGGATGAAATAAAAAGAGAGACGAGCGAAGGGGAGCGACCGGCGTCCCCGCGGGCGGCGAATAAAGAAGTAATGTCTTATTACACTCCAGTCTCTGCAGTGAGTTGGCCTGTGTGTACGGTGTGTGTTCGCCCGTGTGGTAGATGTCGCGGTTGTTCAAAGTGTCAGCTTACATTTGAAGACAGATGAAAGATCAGTCTACCAGCTGAGATTACCCCAAAAAAAACCACATCTGTTTTTCTTTGTGCATTTCTAAACGAAGCGTACACACCCTCTGCATTCCTGCGAGTGTTTGTGTGTCCTCCCTCCCTCCGTCCGTCCACTGGGCCTATTACTGTGGCAGGGTGGTAATTATTCTGCAAATGCTTAAAGTGCAGCTCCCTTTGAAGATGCTCTCATCATCAAAATAACACTTTAATCAACGGTGTGTCCCCGCTCGTTTACAACTCTCCTAGCGGCTAATTAACCAAAAATTTCCAAGCGAGCCAGCAGGGACGTTCGCGCATACGGGTGGTCACAGAGGAACGCCCGGCGCCGTGACAACCGCACGCTGACAATCCACCCAAAGAAACGGACGAATCACAGAGATGTGCTCGCGTTTGATGTTGTCACCCTCGCAATGTTAAGGGGAACCATTCATGTGCGTAATTCCGTGATGATCCGACCATTTATGACACCAAAATTGATACAGCGACTCAGTTTAGGACAAGACTGCAGTGCAGATGATGTGCAGAGTGTTTTCCAGTGTACAGACGTTACACAAATTTCTTCTGTCAATGCCATTAAAACATTCAATGAGTGGAACGTGCGTCACACAACCCAATCAGCAAATACGTTTTAGGGATTTCTGCAAAACGATATGTTCAATTGATGATTTCTTTACGCTGTTTCGTAGGCAACTGGACTTGTTTAAGTTTCTTGAAGACGTTAAACCTCTCGTCCAAGAGGCTTCTTCAGTTCTGACTAACTGGAGGGGAGTTGTCAGGCTTATAAACTGTGTGGGAGTGTCCTTACAGAGTCGTAAGGACCACTTGTGGGTCGTTGATCCAGCCGGCCTTCATGTGAGTTGCTTAGACCAGGTGAGTCCAGGTGTGAATGGTCGTTACTGAGGAAGCCTCTGTCATGAGAGGTGAAACACCTTCAAGACACTGACACAAGTCCAGTTGCCTAAGATACAGCACTTAGATTTACCATGACCTGGATGACTGAGAACCTTCATCGATATATTTCTTTATGTTGAAACTCAACTTTAACTTTATTTCTTTCAGTTCAATTTTTAGTTTTATGTTGTGAAAGTCCCGTCCTTATGATCTGTTAAGGTTTAGGCAACTTGTCATACTGTACTTCGGGTGACAATAACTACATTCGGTCTCGTAATTAAAGTCACGTAGCTCACGTTACGTAAATGACATCGATTACTTACATGACTCACATTCAGACAAATGACTCTAACCCACTTTTGACTTCTGGTCACAAATGGGACATGAACCTCAGTGTCTTGAGGGAAAGTCCGGTGAACGGCCCAACCTGGCTTGAATGTTACTCGCTCACGTTACGTAAATGACATCGGTTACTTACATGACTTGCATTCAGACAAATGACTCTAACCCACTTTTGACTTCTGGTCACAAATGGGACACGAACCTCAGTCTCTTGAACGGCCTGACCAACCGCCAGCTGGCTTGAATATTACTCACTCTTTATTCTACTGTACTAGAGGGGCACTTCAAGAAGTGACGCCAGAGCAGTACCTACTGTGCAACGTCAGTCTTTGAAGCCTTGGGCGACTGACCATGCTGCTAATTGATGCATTGGGAGTGAGAATGGGGCTGTGCAACCAGAGAAAAAACAACTGGGTTAAGTCTAATTGGGCTATTGTTCTGATTATTTGGTGGTTTATTAGGGTCCATGTACTGTAAACGCAGCTATGGTCCAGTCTTCACGGCGAGTGCAGATATATGGTAATGAGTTCCAGCACTTTGGTGTCTAATAGCTCCGCTCCTGCAATTGTACAAGTCAAGTGTAGCCATGGCTGCAACCTTTGTCTTTTATTTAATCCACATCATGTCCTTTGTTCGTTTCTTTTGGGCTGAAGATATTGTAGATTCCAGCGCCCACACATGCACATCCCCACTGAGCCTCAGCGAGTCGGCTACCTGTGTTATGTGTGTCACACGACGCACTGAACGCTGCGCTTCTATAATAGTTATCAGGCTATTACAAGTTGTTTCTCAATTAGGCTAATAGCTTTAGGATAATGAGCAGATGTACAATCTAAATTCCACACTTCTTTTCTTTTTTTTCCCCTTACTTTCTTGTCTCCCCTCTTATCTAAATGAGATCATTAACTGCAGCTTTAAGCTTGATAGTTACAGTAGTTCAGTCTCGCTGAGGTTTTTAACCGTGCATCGATACAGTATGAGTGAGTGTAGTTTGGCAATCTGAACAAGTTTGACACAGATTGTCCTTGAGCTCACAATACAGCGGGCAGCGGCCGAGATACAAATAATTCAATGAATACAAAAAACATTCAAAAATGCTGCACAACGAAGTGGAACTCTGTGAGGCCGGGGAGGTGAAGGGAGCAACATTTCTGAAAGCGAGGATGCTCACTGCTGTTGTATTCAGACTGAATGAGAGCCAAATGTTAATAGTGACCGCCGACTGCGAGAGATAGGTCACGGAAATGCATGTCAGGAAGGTGCATGAAACGTGTGACTATAAAATGACTTCAGTGAGAGTTTAAGCCACAAAGAGACGAAACCCCATTTCATTTGCGTTGTTTATTATCATCTGTATTTTTCCTATAATATAAGACGATCGAAAACCTGGCAAGATCAGGCAAAAAACATGGCTGCCATTAAACAAAAACCTTCTCAAAGGGCGAGGCGAAGCAGAAACAATCACCACGACTCATCAACAATTTCTCCAATCAACATAAATCTCTGCTTGCTGTGCACGTTTTAGGCATTTCTGCAAAACGATATGTTCAATTGATGATTTCTTTACGCTGTATCGTAGGCAACTGGACTTGTTTAAGTTTCTTGAAGACGTTTCACCTCTCATCCAAGAAGCTTCTGCAGTTCTAACTAGCTGAAGGGGAGTTGTCAGGCTTATAAACTCTGTGTGGGAGCGTCCTTACAGAGTCGTTAAGGACACGTGTGAGCTCTGAGTTTCAGAGTCGAAAGGACCACTTGTGGGTCGTTGATCCAGCCGGCCTTCATGTGGGTTGCTTAGACCAGGTGGACCCAGGTGTGAATGGTTGTTACTGAGGAAGCCTCTGTCATGAGAGGTGTAGACGATCGAAAACCTGGCAAGATCAGGCAAAAAAACATGGCTGCCATCAAACAAAAACCTTCTCAAAGGGCGGGGCGAAGCAGAAACAATCACCACGACTCATCAACAATTTCTCCAATCAACATAAATCTCTGTAGGTCGAAAACCAGCTGACAGAATGTCACCAAACTTGCTGTGCACGCTCTCAATCCAGAATGTGAAGTGCCATAATTATTGGTGCAAGTGAGCATGGCACATCGACTCAAAATGCCAAGGAACAGAACTCTGAGTGTGCAAATATCGAAGCGAGGTGTGTGATTGGTCTCACTCTTCCGGCTGAGGCGACTCTGCTCGGCTCTGTGAAGCCTGAAACCTGATCGTCGCCGCTCGTGACTTCAATTCCGGCGCCTTTAGTTGCCTCCTTTGCCCCGGGAATCGTCACCTGCAGCTGCATTTACTTTTTTTAAAATAACTTCCGCTATTAATGGCCTCTCACATGTTATCGGTCCAGCCAGCCAGTTCACATGGAGAGGATAATTGTGTAAAAATGATGCTGCAATACTGTAAACGGTACTTTTCATCTGGGCTTTGTCTTCGTCTCCCTCCCCGAGGAAACAAAAAGCTCAACACAGTGGGGAGCGAGGAGAGATGAAAATAAATCGTGGTTACCGTGGAGCAGCGGATCAATATCATGTTTGCATTTGTAACCGCTGTATTTAAGATATAACAAACCCGAATCAGTTATTTTCTGAGCGAAGCCAAAGATACTCATCTTTTTCATTTTTAACCTTTTTATCAGCAGGGATATTCCCATCGAGATTCGGCGTCTCTTTAACAGAATGTCTTTAATCTCCTCGTTATTACGTCAACCTTTGTGCCCATATTTACATTACAAAAAACGCCCTCTCTGCCGGTATATTAAACAAAGGCCTTGTAAAGATAGAATGAGATTTATAATGGGTCTCTGGCCTTTAGCTAGCAGCTCCCCTCAAGAATACTTGTGTGTGCTTTAATAAGGCTGGATCCCAGGATGCAAGCTAAATTTCCCATTTGGGTCTCCGGCATGAAGGGCTAAAAAAGCCTGAATTAGATTTTGACAAATAGTTATGACTCACTCTCCTTAACTCCCTCTCTCGCTGTTGTCGAAAGCGTTCTTTACAGTAGCGTCTGGTTGCGGTGATTTATTGGCGTTCGGCGTCATCAAGTCAGCCCGGCTATCCTTGAGCTCTTTCTCCTGCACTTCTGGCGAGACAAAAGAGGAAAAGCAACTGACTGAAGACGCCGTGAAATGTCACTGCAGCCGTGATTAGTTTTTCAGGGTTGTCAGGCTTTTCATGTCGGTACTAGAGTCTCACATGTCGGATTCATTTTGCCAAAACAGAAGATTCTTTAGATTCTGCAAAACAAACGGGCTCATCTATGGCTATGGTTGTTTTTTTGTTTCTGTTTTTCCCCAATATATGAATAAAGAACATGAAGGACTTGGGCCCCACACTGAAAAAAGTGAATATAAGAATATGTATTTGTAACATAATTAAGCCTGTGATAATAACAATAAAAAACAAAGTTTGTCTCTTGACATTAATATATCAAGTTGTGAATTAGTCTACATTTGTTCAAAACACAAGTCATTTTGATTTTTTTCCCTAACAAGCTGTATGTAAGTGGCTCAACAAATGTTCTTATGCAGATCCACACAACACACTATTTGCTTGTTGTATTTACTCTGCTCCAACTACGCCCCGCCCCGTGTGGTGCATTCTGGGTACTTCTGGGTATTATGCCTTATTATAACCTTTCCTCTAGTGCAACTCTCACACAATTTGCTGAGTGTACTTATGGTTTCCAGAGAATTCACCCTCTTAATTTTGTTGTTGTCATGTTTTTTCTAGCACCATGAGGCAAAAATGTCATGTCATTTTTATATTGGACAGATTGACCAACACGTAGGTCACATCCTTGATTTAAGTGGCTCACCGTGACAAAAATATAATGTGTTTTATCTACTGAGAAAAAGTAAGGCAACTTTTTGCATCGTTTTATCATGTAGATCAAACAAGAGTTGTCTTTGTATGTACAACATTAATCTTGCAAGTCATGTTAACTTACTTTTGCAAGTAAATTCAACTTAACACAACCGAGTTTACTTTGTTTGCAAAAGTAAGTTGACTTTACTTGCAAAATTAATGTTGTACAAACAAAGACTACTCTTGTTTGATCTACGGGATAAAATGATGCAAAAAGTTGCCTTACTTTTTTTAAGTAGATCAAGCCCCGTATTTTTATCAGTGCATTCAGACTGAATCAGTCCTCTTTTTTCGTTTGAACTGTGTGGTGTGTTTTGGCTGCAGCTGTCTGTAGGACAACTTTGAATAACGTAATCCAGCGTCATGTTACGACAGCCACTCGTGTCAGCTGCCAACTAGACTGGGAGACTTTCAGCGAAGCCATGCTGCGATTCAGCAATGCTAGCTGTTTGTTTTTTGAAGATGGTGCGTAGTTTCTAATTAGACGATGTGGATGAAAAAGTCACTCATAGGACCGGCATGCTAGCAGATTCTCCTTTGTTGTGTAATGGCGGTTTGCAAACTACTCTTCAGTTCATTACCGCCACCGTGTGGATCGGCTGGGGGTTTCGAGTTTACATTTCATCACTGCAAACGGCATGGCATGACACGCCGCATGACCCCGCAGCTAATCACTGCAAACGTCTGATTTTGCATTGTGTTCAAATGCTGGAGCCCTCGAAATCTCTCCTGCTTTGTATGTCTGGTGAAGAATAAAGGAATTAAACTGCAGCGCCGAGCGAAGTCTCATGTGAGCGTAACTTTACCCGCAACAGCAACACTGAAAGCCTCGAAGATAATTAAAACGAGGTCACGGTGTCTCTTCCATAGGAACTATAGCTGACAGAATTCTCTCATGAGATACTTGACTTAAAAAAAGAAAAAAGAAGAATAAATGGGGGTCTTGGGCTTTTTCTGTTATTACAGTTGTTGTCTTCAGTTTCAACCCGGTGCCATAAACAGGCAGCCTCTTGTTAGAGTTCCTGTCCTTTTCCTATGCTCTTTCATTCTGCTGTACTTTTACTCCAGCCTCTAGAGGAGGAGATTGAAGATGCTGCTGTTGCCTGCTGTATTATGGAAAAGCAGATATGTTGTGTACCATGAGCAACATGAAACTGCAGCACTAATGCTGGAAGGATGCGATAGACTTGTAGTTCTCGAGACCGGTCTCGGTCCCGGTCTCGACAGTCTTTGGTCTTGGTCTTGATACTCTCTGGTCTTGGTAGTGTCTTGGTCTCGGTTTAGGCGGTCTTGACTACAAGTCTACTCAAGACATAAATGCATTCATGATGTAGTCTGCCTTTTGTTCTACAGTTTGAATGTATATGTTTATGTATCTGTTCTTTGTGATGTCTGTGTTATATTGTTCTTGTCCCACTAAACTACAGCTACAACTACAACTTGATAAATTGTGTTATAATTGAGATGCCATTGCACACATCAAGGTGACCAGTTCTTCCTCTTGTTAATGTACAATTTGAAGTACAATTTGTACTATTTGTACTATAAACTATTTGTATTTTGCATTTAATTTAATGCATTTTTTGGTGCACCTGCGTGCGGGTTCTACAACTCATGCAAAATGGCAAAAAAATAGTCTTTTTTTGGTCTCGGTCTCGAGCTGAACAAGTCTTGGTCTTGACTTGGTCTTGGTCTTGATACTCTCTGGCCTTGGTGGTGTCTTGGTCTCGGTTTAGGCGATCTTGACTACAAGTCTAGGATGCGAGAGGGAAACACGCAGCAACTACAGCTGATGAATATATCATCAAAACTGTGTTGAAGTAAAGTCTTAGCAGAGCAGTTATTCAGATTAGCTTCATGCACGTTCACCAGAGAAACACCTCACCCTTTACTGCTGTGATCTCCTGCAGAGGTTTCTGCTGACAGTCGCCTGCAGCTCATAACCTCTGCAGCCGGTCGAGCATGCAGCGGCCCACAGTGAAGCATCTCTGTGCTTCTTACTGTTCTTGTACTAATGTTTTATTCCCCGCCACTTCTCGTCTGACGCAACAGATGCACTCTGTCGGCAATCAACTTCGCATCTACCTTCACGCCGAATCACAAGTTTCGACGCGGCGTCGCATACGTTAACACGGTTTTTAGACGGAGGCGTCGTGGTCGGTTGCTCGTTTTGAACAACTTGTTCCACACGCTGTTCAAGCAGGGAATTTAAATGAAGCAGAACCTGACGGGCCGAGCCGAACGGCAGAGTTAACCTTCACTTTGGTCTTTGTTACGCAGATTTATAATAGAGGGAGTTGTATAAAACACACACACACACACACACACAGTCAAACTTTAGTGTATTTGAAAGCAGGGACGGATACCAAGAGGGATTCAGTGTGTGTGTGTGTGTAGTTTGTGTAGTACTCAGCCTACATAATTAATTGTCCACAGTTCGAGTGTTACATTTAAACACTGGATTTCCCCGTGTGGCTCAGTCGGGTACAAAAATGCCGTTACGTTGCCAGGATCATGGAAGTGAAGCCCTTTAGCTCCACATCCTAAATCTGAATTAACTCAATTTAACTGTTTAAGTATTCAGGATCAGTGAACCCGTCAAGAAATTCCAACATTTACCATATTTTATCATATTCACCGGCTGCGAAAAAGGTCTATCAAGTTCTTCCTCACGTCAAAGACTGTATTTTAATCCACGTGGAAAAAGACTAGAATAATTTTACTTTCAGAAAAGTAGTAAAAACTTTTTTTTTTTTCATGTCAGAGCACCAGTGGGAGATAAATCTGTTTACTGAGACACACATGAGGGAAGATAATCAAAACACTTTTCAAAAATATCACCATGTTTAAAGTGAGAATTAAAGTAAAACAAAGTGTGGGCAGCATTTTAATTAGACTCTACGCAACGTCTTATTTTAACACTTGTTTTTAAAAGTAGAACTGTCAGTATCGAAGGAACGCAGCTCCTTCACGCATCGAGAAACAACCCGACTGACGAATTTTGGAGTAAATGAACCTGCGTTGGAAAATGTGAATTAATTATATGTTATAACAGGCAGTTTGTTTTTCACTTTGAAGATAAAAACCACAGCTTCAGTTCACCAAACTGTGATGTTCAGCGTTTCCTTCCAGATTAACCTGTTTGTGCAGGTCAGACTGGCTTTTCACAGCATTTTGTCATCTGGCGATTGTTTTTATGTGTAGAGAAGAAGAAACCACACCAGTGGTCTTTTTGCGTCACACTTCCTTCTACTTATACTTTGAGTTTTTCCTATAAATGTGAGATTAAATGACTTGACAATAACCTGATCTTACACACACTGGGATTCATGGGACGGTGTGTAAGTAGCACGTCACATATAAGAAACATTTTATGAGTTTTAGACGCAATGCCAAGGACTAAAACCAATGACTCCATATGTTGTTCGTTCTAAGTAGAACCATATAAGGTTCTTCGGCTTGTCCTCATAGGAGAACCTTTTTTGGCTCCAGGTAGAACCTTTTATAAAGGTGGAGGGTTCTAGCTAGAACCCAACATAAAGGGTTCTACCTAGAACTGTGTGTGTAAGGTTCCACCCAGAACCCCCCATGAGAGGTTCTACAAAGAACCCACACAGGATCTTATACCCATGCTGTCAACAATCCCTGAAGAACTCTTTCTCCAAAAAAGGGTTCTCTGGATCAAAATGGTTCTTACTGGAACCATGAGTGTTACCAAGAACCCTTTTAAAACCCTTTATTCAGGAAAGGGTTTTTAAAGGGTTCTCTGGATCAAAATAGTTCTTACTGGAACCGTTAGTGTCACCAAGAACCCTTTTAAAACCCTTTATTCAGGAAAGGGTTTTTAAAGGGTTCTCTGGATCAAAATGGTTCTTACTGGAAACGTTAGTGTTACCAGGAACCCTTTTAAAACCCTTTATTCAGGAAAGGGTTTTTAAAGGGTTCTCTGGATCAAAATGGTTCTTACTGGAACCGTTAGTGTTACCAAGAACCCTTTTAAAACCCTTTATTCAGGAAAGGGTTTTTAAAGGGTTCTCTGGATCAAAATGGTTCTTACTGGAACCGTTAGTGTTCCCAAGAACCCTTTTAAAACCCTTTATTCAGGAAAGGGTTTTTAAAGGGTTCTCTGGATCAAAATGGTTCTTACTGGAACCGTTTGTGTTACCAAGAACCCTTTTAAAACCCTTTATTCAGGAAAGGGTTTTTAAAGGGTTCTCTGGATCAAAATGGTTCTTACTGGAACCGTGAGTGTTACCAAGAACCCTTTTAAAACCCTTTATTCAGGAAAGGGTTTTTAAAGGGTTCTCTGGATCAAAATGGTTCTTACTGGAACCATTAGTGTTACCAAGAACCCTTTTAAAAACCTTTATTCAGGAAAGGGTTTTTAAAGGGTTCTCTGGATCAAAATGGTTCTTACTGGAACCATTAGTGTTACCAAGAACCCTTTTAAAAACCTTTATTCAGGAAAGGGTTTTTAAAGGGTTCTCTGAATAAAAATGGTTCTTACTGGAACCATTAGTGTTACCAAGAACCCTTTTAAAACCCTTTATTCAGGAAAGGGTTTTTAAAGGGTTCTCTGGATCAAAATGGTTCTTACTGGAACCGTTAGTGTTGCCAAGAACCCTTTTAAAACCCTTTATTCAGGAAAGGGTTTTTCAGAAGCAAATGGTTCCAGGTAGAACCTCAGCCCTTGTAGAAGAACCCTTTTGGAACTCTTATTTATATAAGAGTGTACGGTGAACTTCTTTGTCGATGTTACAATAGCAAACACAACTTTTAAAGCTTTGAAACAGCTGCTGTTTGCTTCAGTTTAAGCGCCAAATTACTCGGTTAGGTTCAGATAAATATGTTACATGAGCTAATCTGCAGACATAAGTTTCTTCTCCTGGGTGAAAGTCCCATGTTTGTTAGACCCATCCATCCAGACCAACCTTTATACTTTGTCACATACGATGGCATGAAATGACGCGCGGAGAGCTTCATACGGAGGATGTTAAATGGCACGTGAAAAGTAAAAATTGCGTTGTGATAGCATGTAAAATGTCTTCAGGCGTTGGCATGTTGTTCATGCAACATTTGGTGAGAGCAGCCTGGCAATGCTGGGTTAAAGCCACGGCAAAAGAGCTAGAAGATCAGGAAAACTGTGTGTTATTTCAAGTCAGCTACAGTTGCCTTTTTGCGTGAGAGAGTAGCACAAGGATCTTAATGCTGACGACTGGAAATGCGGTAAATGAAAATGGGTACATACGTGTTGTTTTCACTGGAACACACACTGATCAGGCCACTGGTTCAAGAAATGTTGGTCATTTTTTAGATGGAAAGGGAAAATGGGTTTTCATTTCAACATGTTCAGTGAGTTAGACCTCATGAAACATCAGTCCGGCTCGTCCCTGGCCTGTTGTAGTGAGTTGTCGTTGGGAGATGAAAATGTTGTTGCTGACTGGAGCAGCACAGTGGACATCCTTGTCAAACACACTCTTGCAGCACACAACACTGTGTAGTCCATGTCTCAGAAGTCCTACAGCCGAGGACACGGACGACTGGAGGGAAAACGCCTTCAGTTGCCTTTTTACTTTCTGTGGTTATTCTGTTTTCAAGCAATAACAACTCTTTAATTCTCCTGTTTACAAATGGAGAACCGCGACTTTATCACTGCGGCAGTTTCCAGATATGCAACTGTAATCACTATAGCTTACGAGAGGGGTTTTAATATCAAGTAATTACTGTCTATCTGTCTGCTGGGGCACAAAGACAGCTTCATATTAAAGCTACAGCACTTCAAAAACCTGTTTACTGGTCGGACATGATAGGATGTATAATTATCAGACGATTCGCCCCATGGAGAGGGAACGCGGAATGATAACGGATTATTTGCTACATGATGAAACACAGCGCTTAAACTGCAGTGATTTTCAGACGTCGAAATTTGTTTTTGCTATCGTGGGGATTACAAAACAGCATTTTCATCAAGAGCTCAATGGCTCTGCGGGGAACGATGGAAAGTCTGAGGAAATTACCTGAGTGATGTCAGCGCTGTATCGTGGGATGCTGCGGGAGACGAGGCTGCGAGTTTGAAAAGGAAAACCCACAAACATCGTCTGTAACCGGGCAGAATGGTTGGGTAGCCAAGAAGAAGCGTGTGAAAATAGTATTTCTTTGGTATTATTGCTCAAAGGACATCAGGCTTTTGGTTTGAAGTGTTCTAGCCTTAGATTTTAAAAAGGTATAAATGCATCCGACCCTCCAAGAAATGAAATATCTCTTTTACCTGAGTTGGGGGGGAACTATATTTCAGTCTACCACGGAATAACATAATAATCAGGTTGTGTGTCTGTTTATTGCAGATGTATAAATGTGGCTAAGTGTAAATGAGTGTATGATTGTATCAGAAATTTGTCTGGATAAGAGACAAACTGTGTAAATGAAGCCGTTGACAATTGCGACAATGATGTTGCACTTATTTAAACCCTATTAGGACTAAGGGTGTCACAATCTCGATTTTAATTCGAAATCGACCGAAATTAAGTCACAATCTCGAACTTAAAAAAATGGAATCGTCGATGCTGCCATGCCCCCATGTCACGTCTGGTTGGCTTGCCAAACGGAAAAAAAAACACAGACGTGTTGAAGTGCTGCAAGTCAACCTCCTCTAACTTAGCTACTAGCTAAGCCAGTAGCTGTTTGCTACAGCCAGTCAAACGACAGCATGGTGTTACACCATTCCTGTTCGGCTCCCGGACCGTGGTCGGGAAGCTCAGGGGAGATGATTTCCTCCAGGGCCAAAGTTTCTGTTTATCTTCGGGGTGAACCCCCTTTCACGTGTTAAGCTGGTCGGGAAATAATACCAGGGTATTGCTGTATCTTGAGGAGCCGTCGCCTTTATTCACAGCCAAACTGCAGCCTATACTGTACACTTTATTGCTGTTGCTACTACTGCGACTCCTTTCGCTTCTCCTTCCTGAAAGGGGCTACGCCACTCTTACAACAATTATCTGTGTGGTATATTTTCAACTAAATTGTTCAGAGAAGACTATGGACTCTGGTTTTATTTTTTTGTTTGTTTTGTTGTGAACTTGAATGTCATCTTCTGTGAAGAAGACTGCAGTTACAAAAGAGAAACTAGATGGCAGGTTATTTTGTTTAAGTTTCCAATTGACTGAAGATATAAGTTATTGTTACATTATGTTATTAATAAATGTTTTAAATTTGACAATGTAGTGTGGTTCATTGCGAACAAAGGTCAGATATTATATTGCATAAAAGTCTAGTCTAAAATAGCATAGCAACCTGTGCTTTAAAAAAAATAAATGTAAAAATCGAGAATCGAATCGAACCGTGACCTTAGAATCGAAAATGTAATCGAATCGAGGATTTGGAGAATCGTGACACCCCTAATCAGGACGGCACGAAGTATTATCAGGGTCGTCTGATCCTGAAATTACCAGCCTATGTTTGTGTTTCGTCTGGCGCATTCACACAGGATGAGCAAAGTGTGGTTGCTAGTATTTCCTGACATTATCTCCTGGATCTGGTGTCGAGGATGGGTGTAACGTCACCTCTCAGAAGACAAGTGTCTGTTCTATACTTTTCACACTTGCAGCTCATTAATATGAAGTAAACGATGCTTCGTAGCTCCTTCACCTCGCTGTCATCACTTTTAGATGTCAAAACAGGCGATCTCACAACACGGCTGTTGACTGTCGTTCAATATATTATGAGCTGTGATCGTAATTTCATACTTGTTCAGTCGTCTGAGGACAGAAAACAGACGTTTAAAAACAAATAAAACCCTCAAATCACCCAATATGCCAATTTGCACGGACTGATATTATCACATGACCGACTTTATGATGTACAGATGTCGCACATTCACGCCGGATTAAGATCACAGATGTAAATGTATAATACCTGGAAGTTATTATTAAAGATATCCTAATAATTCTTATTGTAAATTTAAAAAAAACACTTCATGTGCAAGACTTTGCTTCAATAAGAAACTACATTGCATGAAGTTGTGTGTTACGCGAGCGTTACAGTATTAAATTCACGGACACACTGATGAGATGTGAACACGGTTTTTGTGTATTTAACGAGGAGAACACGTGCACGAGCTCGCGTTTGCATGTTTACAGACACGATGACAGTGATTGGACGTGAATACGGATTTGTGTGCGTGCGTCTGTTTGCCGGCTCGTGTTTCTGTGTGCTCGAGAGGCGCCGAAACCGGGTATTTAGTGCGAATGTACGCGTACGATACTGTCACTAGATGTTGACACATAACTCTGAGCAAACAGCTCCATTGTTCGAGGTTAAAAGAAAGAGAGCGGGAAGAATTGACTCAGACAGAAGCAATACTTCTTCGAGGCGGAGAGACAGAAAGGAAGACGAGGCGGGCTAGAAACAAAGGAATGGAAAAAAAAAAGGGATGTAAGCTGGAAGCATATTAGCGATGGTGTGTGTTGTTAGTCGAGGCTATTTATCTGACTAAAGCCAAATGTAATCGCTGCTTCCCCTCCCCTTCCCCTTGTCTCCGTTATCAGCGTTTGATGCAATTAATTCTACCGCAGGGCCGGCTCGCCAACATGAGATAATCTCGTGAGCGAACACCCAGGGAAATATACCATGACCCTGAAAGATAGACCGAGAGAAAGACAGAGACGGAACAATCAGAGGCCGAAAAGGTAAAGACACGTGACGGGAAAACTACGAGCTGAGGAGAGCTGAGAGAAGAGAATGAATGGAGGAGGAAGAAGATGAAGGAGACGGAGAGAGGAGGAGGAGGAGGAGGAGGAGAGACAAGGAACAGCTTCCAAGATCTGATACATGATTTTACATTTCATCCATGAGTAACAGACCGTTGTAAACATTATGAACATGCAGCCTGCAGGGCTGGAGCTGTGTGTGTGTGTGTGTGTGTGTCACTGTGTGTTTCAGATACATTTTTATTGTTCTCTATATCATGAAACTTTATAGACAACAATGATTACTTAAGTCCTCGCCTTAAAACTTTCGTCTTATAAGCGGCATTTATTGCGTCGTGTCACAACAGGCTGCCTGTGTTAGAACATAATGTTGTCCTGTAAGTGATGATGGCACATTAAAGGAGCAGTCCGGCCACACTTCTCATCTCTCAGTTCGTAGATCCTTGATTACTTTCCACGACTCGTCTCCTCGGGTCATAGTCCCTCCTGTATGACATGTGGGCGGCAGAGGAGGCAAGGAAAGAAATCAAGGAGGGAGGAGTCGAGGCAACAGGCGACAAAGGACAGAGGAGATGAGGATGCAAATTATAAATAAATGAGAAGAACCTTCATTTCTGTCCGTCTGATAATGGTGAGCCAATAGTCGCTCTCCTTTTAGCTCTTGTTTGGTCTCTACCAACTCCTAAGAAAAAAACAATTGACTTTTCAGCTTCTAAATTGTCCCATTTCATCACCAGATAACACCTGACTTTGTCTGGTGCTGGGAAGACTGAACCATACAGTCAGCGTGCCGTGAACCAAAACAACAAGTTAAAAGTAGCTAAAACAGCCCTTCAAGCTACCACTTTGACGTTACAAAAAAGTAATTTGATTAAATTCTACGTGTTATAAATCCACTGACAGTTTGTAAGTGTCGTGTACGAAGGTGCAGTAGGGGGACGAGGAAAGGACGAACGTAATAAAAAGAGCCAGAAATAAATAAATAAATAAATGGATTTTCTGAAGGCTTGGTTATGTGCATTTCATGATTTCATGACTTAGTGTCCCGATTAAATCTAATAATAATGAAATAATGATCCACGGTAACCAACAAGGAAGCACAATACAGAATATTGTGTCGGAGGACAGATTACCTACATTACTACACTTTCAGCAACACACTATTTTCTTTAGTATTTAAATATAGTGTTTCCAAACTGTCTTTCTCAGTAGGGAATGACAGAACCTTATTCTAAATAATGGAAACGGAGATTGACCATTGATCTTCTCACACCTCAGATGTGGAATGGGGAAAATGTCACCAGCGGGGAGGATTTTCCTCACCTCGCGTCCTTGAGAGGACGTCTGTTACAGGAATACAATAAGAAACACACCTTCCGCTGTCGTCGGGCAGCTGAGAGGCGGGATTAGCATTCAGAGAGCAGAGCACCACCCGGCATGTCACATGAATGAGCAATGGGCCTTAAAATGCCAGACCTACTTACTCTCAAGTAGAGAGAGAGAAAAGAAATGATGAGTCAGCATTTACTTAGTATAGATATTTACCTCAGTGATGAAGCTTTGTGTGAATTCTGTCCTGGTATTTCAGTGTAGGTGAGGATGGTCCGTTATGTTCTGCATGACGCACATACTTCTGTCTGTTGTGTGAAAATGTGCATGCAGATTTTTTGCCTGTGTGTGTGTTATGTAAAATTCCTCCACGAGTCGCTGCGAGCGCCGAGCGTGATCGACACAATCATTATCTAACGGGTCCATTAAACTCTGTCGAGAGAACGCTTTAAAGGTTGACAACACACACACACGTTCAGCTCTCTTTCAACACAGCTGATGTTTTATGGAAAGGCTTAAAATTCATAATTGAAAATCACTGCTCTTTTTCTTTTGTTGCCAAAATGAAATCGTGCATTTTAAAACCCACTGCAAGAAAAAAAATGTGAGATAAGATCAGTCTTTATTGATCCCTACAGGGGGATTCAGATGTCCCAGCAGCACAAGGACAGAATTAAGCACATAGAAAAAAAAAAACCCTCTAAACTCAATAGAAGTGTATGAAATAAAGTATAAAATAACCAGAGACTTGTTTTAGGATCAGACGCCTGTCAACATGTTCACATTCTGAGTGACTACTCAGTCGTTATTGCCACATAACATGTTTATGTTTAATGTTAGGAAAAAATATTTATTTGCATTTTTTATTCAATTATGATCAATAGTTTTTTTTTTAAATTAGACCCTACAGTATTTTAGATACAGTCCTCTACCAAACGGTTGTTCATAATAAAAGAACAGTACAGTACAGAAATGGTGAAAAAATGATATTGATACAATATTTTTCATCAAATATGTAATTGAATAATATTAAATTAATCATTTTAACAACACTAACCCTTTTGTTCATTGTAAATAGCTCATTTTACCAACATTAGCTCATTTTACCAACATTAGCTAGCTTCTTTACCATAAAATGACATCTCAACCGTTTGGTAGAGCATGTTTTGAAAAGATTATTTAACCCTTATAAGACATAATTTTGTTGAATTAAGTTACATAATTCTGTTTAACAACTCCTCTGAAACGATAATATGTCAACAAAATAGTCTTAACTTTAAAAGTTCCGCCGATATGCGTCATCAAAGGATGAGCAAAGTTTCGCTGTGTCACTTCCTGTTTGAAGGAACATTGAAAAGGCATGCACAACCACAACAAACGGTAGAGATGGCTCATTCAGGTTAAGTTAAGCTTGATGCATTTTTCAATGAAATATAGTGACTTAAAGTGTGGTCTACCAAATGCTTGAGTAGGACCTTAAAGGGTTCAATATTCCATTTTTCTCTCGTCATGCTGTGCTTATACTCTGCTTAGGTTTAGATAAAAAAAACACTCGGTTGGGTTGGGAGAACATCATGGCTTGATTTAAAATAGCCTGCCGGAGAGAAAGCTGGAGAGAGTCGGCCTTCCTCCTGTGGGTAATAACAAAAATCGGATGGAAATGTCCCCACAGAATCAGCGGTCACTGGATTGTCAGCCTTGTAATAACAGCACCACCATCCCCTCCACCTCTTGATGTGAAAGTCAGGTAATAAGTATATAATGTGCCACATTTTGTACAAACATCAACCTCGGACGTGTTGTACATGTCAGCGAATGGGCTGAGCTCAGACCTGTAAAGTTACATGACTGCATCATGCGTGTTGTAAAATCTGTCCACAGACAGACGGATAAACCGAGGAGATGAAAACAGTATCAGACCTTGTTCGGACTTTTAAAATGCATGTAAACACCTTAGTCCGACCTACTTCGGACCTATTTCGGACCACAATGGACATCTCAAAATCGGATAAGAGCACCTAGATAATTCGTTCATTGTCGGCATATTAACGCCATGGAGGCTCGGCTATCGTATCGTATCGTATCGTATCGTATCGTATCGTATCGTATCGTATTTTTGCATTCTGCGCATGCTCGAGATTTTCCGCTGGGGCTTTCACCCGGAAGTGAAAGGAGACTTAATCGTGGCGTTGTTGCCAGAAAAGGTCATTCGAAAACACGACTTCAACGACACACTTCTGGACGGACGAGGAGACCAGGTTCATGCTCAGCCAAATGTATGTACGCTACTGTAGCGTCGTCCAGCTCCTCGTACGCCATCTTTGTTTGAATGCCGTCAGATTGTTTGTTGTTGCTGAGAAGTAGAGGTCAACCGGAAGTGGCTCTTTGTTGAGAGGGCTACAGCGCCACATAGCGTACGGAGTCAGACATGCTCCGGCCACTTTTCCGATTCTCTGAACGGCATGTATACTCAGACCAGCGAGCCGGTCTCATGCATGTCATTATCTGATACGATAAGAATTTCGAATTTCTTGCTGCATGTAAACGTACTGAGTGACAGCTATGACGGGGTGGATGGGATTGGAACTAGTTTACAGCGATCAAACGTCACTTTCTGCCTCCCTGGTTGCAGCAGCCGGACGACTACCACCTCCAAACTCCACCACTCACGTGCTAAAGAAAATCTCTCCACAGACGAACAGACAGACACGATGACACACACACAGACTCACAAAGTGAAAACATTACTAGCTGAGGGTAGTTGAACTCAGAATTAGAAGGCGACTAATCGTGCAGTTTCGTCTCAATCAGAGCGACACGGCGGTGAAATTAGCGGCGGCAAAGTCGTCGAAGTCAAGTATATTTAGCGCCGTAGTAGAGGACCATTTACTACAACAGCTTACAGCAGGTACATGAAATTAGTAATGACTGTACGTGTGCCACTTCAGCCCACGCATTCGTCACGGCCCTAATCAGTATTCCTGAGCGTGAGCGATACTTTCCCGGAGCCAGACATCAGAGAGCCCGGGCTCTAATCTATGATGTTTGTCTAAACTCCAGCATCGCTGTGAGCTCAGAGCTAAAGCAGCGCTATCACTTCTGATGAGAACATGCCAAACAGTCCCGGGGAAGTCCTGCGGGGCTTATTGATTATTTTCAGAGACATAAATGTGGGATATACGGACCGAAATGTAAAGACGAGGGGTTGATAAGAAGGACAGGAGAAGGAATGTGACTAATATATGTGTAAAGCAAGAGAAAGATCGTCTCTGTATAAAATATTTCGCTGAAGAAGAAAACATACGTCATTCTCCGGGTAATGAATCTGGAGTTCTTCCCTCTTTCCTTCGTCCATCCCAGCGGCTCTCCAGTCGTCCCCATTTCAAATATGACCATTCAACAGTCATCCTGAGCAGCTTTTATTATATACATTATTTCATTAACCCTGGTTTTCTGCTGTCATTTTCTGAAACTGTGTCCATTTCTTTCCCCATGATTGAAGGCTTTCTTACAGAGCCTTCCCGTCCTCGTCTGCTTTTTTTTTTTGACCGCACTTACAGTAAAGTGTCTTTTAACTACAAAGAGAGAGAGATGAGATAAGAGCCGGCCTTCATTCTCTATACGCTGCCTTATTATTCATTTCCTGCCATTTCAGTCTGAATACATGTTCGTACTTTGATGCTTCTATATATACATGCTGGCATTTTTAAAAGCATGTTGTTCCAGAGCTGGAAGAAGGAAGATATCCAGAATGCTGCTAAAGCTTCTGTGGTGTACCGCGTGTTTTCGGGGAGTTTGCATGAAACCTATGATGAAAGCAACTCCAATGATGACTTGGTAAAGTTGTTCAGTCAGTGTATCTTAAATTATACCATGGTCTGGGGGAATACTCGATTCTGATTGGCTGCAGGGTGTCCATCAATCCCTGATATATGGACACCTACTAAGTAGTTCCAGTCAAATTGTCTGTTCACCGTCTAAATTAATGCGCTAGCTGGCGTAACCATAGCGACGGGAACGCAGTCAAAGCCTCTGTTTACAATTTATTTCAGTCCTTCAGTGCCTTATCCTCTGAACACCACAGGATGGCGACTGTAACACACAAGCTGCAGAAAGTTCACTTCCCCTCTAAACTTACTGATACTTTTTTATCACATAAGTGAATAATCTCACATCCCGTTGGCTGTTCAGCTCTCTGCTTCAGGCTGCGGCCACAGTAACGTTACACACGGCCGATCATTTGTTCGTGAACATCTTGATATTGATTTGAGGACAATGACATGACTGGTAAGCTAGCTAGTCTTGTTGTTAAACATACTGTCAAATTATATTTACTGTTCGTCAACCGTACGCAATGTTACCGACTTTGAATCTCGCTAGCATAGCGTTAGCTTCCTGGCTCCGCAGAATATCTCCCGTTGCCAAGTCGTATCTAAGGTCCGTCCTATTTACTGGAGGAGTGAAAAACGTTTCCGTTGCATAAGAACCTTGCGGGAGGGTAATGATTGTTGTCAAACCCTCAGGCGTTACCAGGGAAACTAAGTTATTGCCTGTGAAAAACTTTATATTTTGATTGTAAAACGCATGAAAATATAAATTAATGGTCTTAATTTCTTTTCTCTGCTGTGCGTCGGACGGTTATAAGGCCCCCACGTCGTCCATTAATTCCTGATCATGGACACCTTGTCGGGCATTATCCCTTACTTAAATGACAGTTGGTGAGCTTATTGTGACAGCGTTTCCTCAGCTAGCAGTGTGACCTGCACACTTTTCAGGTGCTCGGAGGACAACGTGATGGAGAAGGAGTGTCAGTTCTGGAGAAGTGCCGCAACCGTAGGCCCTAAACACACACTCATGCTCAGCTCGTTGTCATAAAAAAACAACAACAGACACAAAATTGCTGTTGAGGAAATTGTTTGTGACATTACAGTAATTCTGTAAATGGGCAGGATGGGAACAACGTCCTCTGTGCTCATTAAGATCATATTATGTTATGCCTTTTTAAATGTTCCTCACACTGCGATGGATACTGTGTGTGTGTGTGTGTGTGTGTGTGTGTGTGTAACCCCCATTAAGGAAACATGAACCATATGATTACCACACTGTTCTTTGGGTTTGTGGAGTGCGGCTGTCAGTCTCGGTCTAATCTTTTGTCTCCGTGCACACTTCGCTCTGTTCATCAGCTCTTCTGTGCGTTACAGCCCGTCTATAAAATGCCTCCTTTGTTTGTGCGAACGCGCTCACAGCTAGAAGGGTACGCTAACCTTTTCAGAGCTACGTCGTCTCGGTGGGTTTTTAATTGTCCCTCGTCTTTATAAAGCACTTGACCTTCTCTGCTCCGTCTTAATGATTTGCTGCTGCCGCGACGGCCCGCTCGTTTAGGAGCATCAACGAGGAAGGCGGACGAGGACGGGAGGAGGATAGACAGAAAGAGCAAGATGCCGATTTGCTGCCGCTTAAACAGGCAGTTAATTTAGTCACAGAAGTGGGAAGGAGACGTCAAAACCTGTGGCAGCACGAGCAAATATGTTTACAGACGTGATTATGGATCTCGTGGTGCTGCCGCGCTTTTGGGAATGGATTTGTTTTCTCGATAGAGACCATCAGAAACCACATTAACTCGTAAGGACTTGTTTCATACGGTTGCACTTGACTTTCAGAGAGTCAAGGAGCAGTAGATTGAGATATTAAAGAGCCTCTTCCCCCGTCAGTCCAAGTTGTGATCAAGTATTGTTTGATTGCTCGCCAAGGTGAAGGTGTCTGGGATCACCTGCTTTGTATCAGCACACCGTAAATCTGTGTCGCAGCTGACCTGACGTAATCCAGGAAGGTCTGAAACTGCAGCAGCTGTCACACATTAAAGGAGAGATGTTAACCTTGGTATGTTAATCTCAAATCTCAGCGCTGTTGATCACACTTCTTTGCCAGCAGGTGTGATGAATCTAAAAATAAACTTTGGTGGAAATCAGAAACAGATTTTGTGTCTGAACTCTGTTAGAGTCAAGTCAGTTTTATTTATACGACCCAGTATCACAAACAGTCACCTCAGGAGGCTTTGTTATCGATGAAGCATGCAAAACCCTGTATTTCTTTAAAATTTAAAATTGAGAAAACACTGTAATGTGTTACTGAATACACTGAGTTGTAGTCGTAGTCGTGACTAGGCTTTAAAAATGTAAGAGGGTAATATCTTTTCACTACTACAGCCTCATTTCCATTGACTTTAAAGCCGTTTAATATATTCAAAACTTAATGTTCATCATCAGTTCTGCCTTCATCTGAAAAAAGACGCCCTTCACTCTGGATTCATTATATTGAAAACCCTTTGTGATTCTTGTGATCAGTGGACTTTTACAGACTCGATGATTATAAATCAGGACTTTTACTGGAGAGCTTCGAAGGTAAAGGAGCCGCTACTCGCTTCTGTCTCTTTTGCTCACCGAGCGAGCAAATCTGAAGGAAGTGTCAGCAGGTCAAAACTGACACAAGTCTGCTCTACACTCTTAGAAATAAGGGTTCCAAAAGGGTTCTTCTACAAGGGCTGAGGTTCTACCTGGAACCATTTGCTTCTGAAAAACCCTTTCCCGAAGAAACAGTTTTTCAAGGGTTCTTGGTAACACTAATGGTTCCAGTAAGAACCATTTTGGTCCAGAGAACCCTTTAAAAACCCTTTCCTGAATAAAGGGTTTTAAAAGGGTTCTTGGTAACACTAACGGTTCCAGTAAGAACCATTTTGATCCAGAGAACCCTTTAAAAACCCTTTCCTGAATAAAGGGTTTTAAAAGGGTTCTTGGTAACACTAATGGTTCCAGTAAGAACTATTTTGATCCAGAGAAACCTTTAAAAACCCTTTCCTGAATAAAGGGTTTTAAAAGGGTTCTTGGTAACACTAACGGTTCCAGTAAGAACCATTTTGATCCAGAGAACCCTTTAAAAACCATTTCCTGAATAAAGGGTTTTAAAAGGGTTCTTGGTAACACTAACGGTTCCAATAAGAACCATTTTGATCCAGAGAACCCTTTAAAAACCCTTTCCTGAATAAAGGGTTTTAAAAGGGTTCTTGGTAACACTAATGGTTCCAGTAAGAACTATTTTGATCCAGAGAACCCTTTAAAAACCCTTTCCTGAATAAAGGATTTTAAAAGGGTTCTTGGTAACACTAACGGTTCCAGTAAGAACCATCTTGATCCAGAGAACCCTTTAAAAACCCTTTCCAGAATAAAGGGTTTTAAAAGGGTTCTTGGTAACACTAAAGGTTCCAGTAAGAACCATTTTGAATCAGAGAACCCTTTAAAAACCCTTTCCTGAATAAAGAGTTTTAAAAGGGTTCTTGGTAACACTAACGGTTCCAGTAAGAACTATTTTGATCCAGAGAACCCTTTTTTGGAGGAAGAGTTCTTCAGGGATTGTTGAAAGCATGGGTATAAGATCCTGTGTAGGTTCTTTGTAGAACCTCTCATGGGGGGTTCTGGGTGGAACCTTACACACACAGTTCTAGGTATAACCCTTTATATTGGGTTCTAGGTAGAACCCTCCAAAAGGGTTCCAGGTAGAAACTTTAGAAAAGGTCCTACCTGGAGCCAAAAAGGTTTCTCCTATGAGGACAAGCCGAAGAACCTTATATGGTTCTACTTAGAACTTTTATTTCAAAGAGAGTATTGGACTATTGGAAACTGTAAAAATAGTTCTGCAGATCCCATCAGGAATCTGTTACATTTCTCACTTACTGCTTAAGGAAAAGTATTACACATGCACAGCTCCTCTATTCCTGTTGTGAATTCAAATGTTGTACAGTCAACCTATCTTGAACATTTAGTCCATAAACTGCACAGAATCTAATACACATTTTATCATTTACCAGAAATCAGAAATCCTCCTTTTACCTTTTACGGAGCAGCAATTATTCCTGGGAATATTCAGTCAATCAACAGAAGCAGAAGTTTGACAGGTTTGACGCTGACACACTCTGGACGGGTGATGGCGTCCGTCTTATCACAGCAATCTAACACCTTACTATGGACCTTTACATCCAAGAAACCTTGATTAGAGCGAAGCCTAAAGAAAAGACACATGTGAGGTTCTGGCGGCGCCTTCATCACTCTTTGTGACACACGTGGCTAACATAATCAATCCTGTGATATTTTGATGAGGTGGCTGGTGGATGGTGGTGGTCACGGTCCTGTCGATTAATGTCACCATGTGAGGGTTAGTCCATCGTTCCTCTTGAATCTGAAATGTGTTTTATTTTTTCAGTTTATATCTCGGGGACGGTGCGCACATGACTCAGCTTAAAGGTCCACTGTGTAGAGTTTAAAGTAATTTATCACCTCAAATCAGCGTCTTCATTCATAAATAAGTCCTCATTGGTGTAAAATGATCTCTGCCAACAATCTCACTTCTCCTGAGGGAAGAATCACTTCTCTGTATTTCCATAGGACGGGCGAGCTCTACGGAGGCTTCCATGTCCTTCCGCTCTATAAAAAACGATGAACTGGTGAGAGGGACAAAAAGCTCTACGTGGTACAGATAAGGCTAAAGGCGTTTTCACTCAGAGCCAGCGTGACTGTGGAACGGAGGAGGAGCTTAGCCAGACGCGCTCGTCAGCTGCAGTTTGAAGTCTGTTTGAAATAACGTACCTCATCACCCGAAACTAAACTTGATGAAGTGCTGTTTGAAGACATGTTGTTGTCACAGCTTCTTGAATCTTGACACATCCCGCCTGCCGTAGTTCCAACAGGTTGCAATGCAAAATAAAAGTTAACCACTAGATGGGAGAAATAATTCCATAGTGTGTCTTTAACGATCAACATTATGTAGGCAAAGTTTCTGTGATCGTGTCTTGTGATGTCGACGCTTGTTGCCATGACAAATCCGACCAATTCGACTAAATGCATTTCCCGTACACAGCTGTGTGTCGAGGGCAGTGTCACTACACTTTGTGCTCTCAGAATGTTCTCGTGAATGTTAGCACATCGTGTAAACGGGCTGATAGTATTTGATCCGGTTGTGTTGGCAGGATTCAGACTCCGAAGAGAAAGACAGAAGGAAACATTCATAATCCATATTCAGCGGCTGCTCATGGGTGATAATCACAAGTACTGGCTCTGGCATACTTACTATTCAGCTACTCACAGAAGGAAGAGACTTTGAGGACCTATTAAAGCATCAACTGAATATAAATTAAGGGCGGTTGTTTTGATACAAAGGACCTTATTGTACCTCGAGTGGATATTTTTATTGTATCGAGCGCATGGGGGGATTGAACCCCTCACCCTGCTTACGCTTGCACTGCAGGTCTTTTACTCAGGTGGCCTGAGAATATACACAAATAACACAGCGTACCTCCCTCGCTGTGAGATATTCAGATATCCAACTGGATAAACAGACTTTAACAGTCTTTAACACCTAAAACTCGCGCACGTAATCACATGCAAAAGCAAGGAAATAATTAAAGTTGAAGGGCTTTTTATGCTAAATTACAGAGAGGAGACAAAAGAGGGGGAAGTGGGCGTTGTAGTCCGCATATTTAATCAAAGCACACAGGTATTGGCGCGCTTATTTAAATTCAGCCTTTGACACAAGAAAGAGACATGTATGACCCGATGAAGAATCTGAGCATCTGATGAATATGAAATGAGTCATAATTTGTAGCATGTGACGGATGCTCTGATCCACGGCGCCCTCAGAGATAAGTGGTAGGTGCCGCCGCGATACTCCAAAGGTAACACGATTGCAGGAGCGGCCCTGCCCTTAAACCCCGCGTTTAATTAGATTTATGTGTGAGGGAGAGGGGGGTTGTGGGAATGGAACAGGCTTTGTGCAAAAAATCTCATGACATTAAGTGGAAAGTTAACGCACACACACACACACACACACCTGGACTTTATTAGAAATGTTAATCTCTTATTATTATCGGGTAATGATATGCGCACATCTGGCTAAGTGCTTTAAAGCAATGTCCCATAACTGCTGTTATCAACGGCTCCGCACACCTGGCCAGAGCGTATCGTTACATCACCCGTCCCCGGGAGCCGGAGCGTAGCATTACACCACCCACCCCCATCAGCCGTGTGCATTAGCATAGCATAATTTATCATAATACATTTAATATTTGTTATTGGAGTGGCAGGTGCAGCGGTGAGCCCTGTTGCCTCGCAGCTAAAAGATCCTGAGCAGGGCCTCCTTCCACAGTCCAAACACAGTCCAAAGACATGCAGGTGAGTCTAAATTGCCAGTAGGTGTGAGTTTGAACCGGTGACCCGTCCAGGGTCGCCACATGTCTGCTGGGTCCGGCTCCAGCCCCCCAAACAATGACACAGTCTGATGATTCGAACTGTCGCTGATTGCTCCGTCCAATCCTCAACATTATAGTTGAATTTTGTCCTAAATTTCTCTCAAGGAAATTGAATCGAATGCAACTGGATTTGTTTTTTGTCTTGAAGACGTTTCACCTCTCATCCAAGAGGCTTCACCAGTTCCTGCTCAGCTCATCAGTTCCTAGTCAAGCGAGCAGGAATTTGAGAGGTGAAACGTCTTCAAGACAAAAACCAAATCCAGTTGCATTCGATTCAATTTCCTTGAGATGACTATGACCTGGATGAATGAGAATATTCACAGGCTCGTCCTAATTTCTCTTTCTGTTCTTCCACAGGAAAGCTTAAGCTGAGTGGTAACATCCTTCTCTATCTTTTCTAAGATGAGCTCTGCGCTGAGTCGAGTGCAGCTGGCTCACCTCATCCTGTGAAAATTGGCAGCGGAGTCGTGTGATCAGAAAAAGTTCACGGCAAACACGTCAGATATTTAACAGACCGAGCCGTCTGTCCGACAGTATTTCCCTTCCAACCATCAGAAGTTGAGCGAACGCTGAGGCACTTAACCACAAAGTGGAAATGACTTTTGGGTTAATAATGAGCCAAAGTGTAAGTTGTTTGCAGCCAACAACTTTCAGTTCTTGGCATCGATCCTCATCTTTTATTTTATTCTGCTTCTTCTTCTTGTTAATACTGTAAATACCTGAGGGTCTCTTTAAGGAAAGACGTGCCATCAGTTCATTTGCACAAACGTCTCACTGAATGAATTAGAAACGCTGTGGTGCTGAAGAGTGAATGAAATCTGTGCGTGTGAGCGAATCCAGGACTGTGTAATCGCACAATAAGCTAATGTCCTGTCTAAACTCGAGCACGCCGCTCGTCCACTCGGGAGTTTGTCAAGTGGTCATTTAGATTGTGTGTGCACAAGTGGCCACTCAGCGCCTTTTAATGTTTTGGTTGAAATTAGAAATTAACACAGCGGACACTCAGATTCGCGAAAGGTAGTTCAGAGGCCCTCGACGGACCGCACGCCGCCGTCGTTAAACGGCGTTCGAGCGTGAGTACCGGCGGCGTTGCTAGGATACGGAGTGGAAACGCAGGTTCGGAAAACGTCTCCCCACCTGTAGAGACTCACATGAGATAATTGACACTGACCGGTTTAGCGGTGACTCACACTGACGCCGAGCTTCAGATTAAATCATCAGGCGGGTGGGAGGAAAGTTACGGCTCGGAACCTGTTGCCTCAGTTTCTTAGACGCCTTTCTTTTTATTATCCATACAGGTAATGTGCCACTTTACGGTTTAGAATTTGATGTGATGGCTTTAATATCAGTTGCCGATATAGATTACATTTTCTTAACCCATTTGTGCCCAGATTTTTTTCGGAGTTGTAAGGCAGATCATTTTATCAGTTGAGTCCCTCTGAATCATGTTATGTATTTATTTTTTCCATTTTGTACTTTATTTGAAGAAAATATCATTTTTATGACTGGCAACAGTTGTCGCCAGTAGTCACACAGCTTGTCACTCGGTCAAATGTCACCTAATAATAATATAGAAATAATAACAATGATATAGTAATAACAAAATATTAATATAGTCATAATAAATAATAACAAAAAGGTGGAGCGGGTAAAACAAAAGAAAATACGTAAAACTGTACATGGATACCGATGGATATTATCATTCCAGGAAGGTAGCTAATGATCGTGGTTCAAACCTTGGTTCCACCTGTATAAAATTCAAAACAACAAACAATTTGAACTGCCCATGAACAAAAAAATATTCATCCTAGGTAAAAGTTTTGAGGGTAGGGTTACTGTAGAGACTTGTATGATTAAAATATTATCATATGTTTGTGGGAAAAATCATAAGAAATGTATGAAAATGACCTCTTTCCAGGAGGATTTGCAACCACCATGTCTTCAGCCGGAAGGAGCAGGAAGCAGATGATGTCATGCAATAGGAAGCACTTGGAAACGATTTTTTATAAATTAAAACCTTTGTCTAAGTTGTCTACTAGCATATAAGTGGAAAAAGTTGCATGAGAACCTTTGAGATTTTTTATTGTGAGTCGAAAATGACAGTGATACACTTTGGCAACAACTGTTGCCAGTGGGGCAAAACGGGTTAAAGTCAAATTAAAATAGAAGACAGTTTGGAGCTGACTGGAACTGAATCTGCTCCGTCAAATACAGGTGAGGATTGTCTACGAAACTGATATTAGCGTTTCGATGTTGGGGAATACGGCGTGAATTAAAAGTTAAAAAAAGTTTTCGCTGCCTTTCTTTGAAGCAGAATCCTTATTGATGAATTACGTTTCAGGTCAGAGCTGTTTGTTTTTGGGGTGTTTGTTGCTTTCAAGAATCTCTTCAAAGGCCGGATCAATACACTTGTACTTTTTCCAAATGCATAAAAAAAAACAACAACTCTGAACCGAGCTGACGACTCCACAAACATCATCCTTGAAAACACAAACAGACAGGTTTGAATGTGATTAAGCTCTAACAGTGAGTCACGATGGAAGAATGAAATGTGAGTTGTTGTGGCAGCGGTCGCCTTCAGCAGAATGTGAGCCCGCAAGGTCCAAACGGACTTCTGGAAACATTTGGTCCCACACTGTTTATTATGCAAATATATATTTGGCTTCCAGAAGCTGTTGGACTGTTTATACAGATCTCAATCAGCAGTCGATGTTCATCAAACCACCATTATTTGTTCAGATGTGTAATCTGGAGAAAGACGTGTTTGTTCTTTTGTCATCAATTAAATCATTAAAACCTTCTTTTACTTTTGTAAAACAGCAAACTCGGGCACATTTTTTTATGACGTGAGCCGTTTTTAAGAGAGAGCAGATGTTGTCAAACGGCGGAAAACTAGTTTGGAAGCAAAAGTTTTTCAAACGGGCGACGGTACGCCCCCTCTGACCTGCAGCAATATTCTGGTAAATTGAAGCCACCTTTTTCTCTAACCAGATGATCTTTTGCAGCAGGGGCTCCGTCATTCCGCCGTCCTTGCCACGGAAAAAAAAAAAAAAGCGTCTGAAAACGAAGACAGACAGGTGAGGAGGGAGCCAGACTGATATATCGGGACTCTCCAGTGCACCCAGGGGGACCATTAGGAGCACATCAGCCATCCAGAGTGCAGCCTCACCGGCTAATAGGCTGTTTTCACACCCGCATTATGGAATAATAGGTGTAGTTGTAGCAGGACATCAGCAGTATGTTTACAGAAGTGGCTTGCAGCGATTCCACGGAGCTCACCGAAACTGAAAACCAGGCCCTCGAGCACGGAGTCCGTGCCGGCTGTTAATCAGAGTTCAGTCAATACGTTGACCTCCCGGTGGAACGAAATGGGTCGAGGGGCCATTAAAAGAAAAGGTCTCTAAAGGACCGGGTCCCAATTAGAAGAGCTTCAGTCCCAAACTGACTGAGTTAAACCTGACTTTAGATTTAAGTCGTGCTGGACTTCAGCAAAAATGTTCTTCTTTACTCTGCATTACTCACTTATATCATTAAACGGCTCATTATTGATTGTCCCTGAGTTTACATCCTTCTCAGGGATTACTGCTGAGACCTGAGACTCAATGAAGATTCAGACTATGTTTCCAGCTATCGATTTAATAAAGGGCTTATATGAAGGTGAACAGCCATATTCTATAACACCAGTCGCCGCTGACAGCGTATGAACGCTGCATTACTGGATTGAAGCCTGCCAGTAATCTCATAATGGCATGAATCAATGCGCGCTATCAGATTTGTGCTTCTTCATCACGGAGTTGCTCAAACCGGCTGCCGTGATGGATGTCACCGGCCGGGAGAAGCACCGAGCGGAGCCCCGAAACCTGATTATGGTCTTGAGTGAGTGGGTGCGTCGCGGTAACGAGGTTAAGATCCTGTTTGCGTGTCTGTGTGGTTTTGCATGTCAGAATTTATGTGTATGACTGATTCTGTTCATACTTTCAAAAAAAAACAACATGTGAGTGATGACTGCAGAGTGTGTGTGTGTGTGTGTGTGTGTGTGTGTGTGTGTGTGTGTCTAAGGATGAAGTTAGTATGGTAATACTTAGTATCTGCATAGATTTAAATGCGACTGTAATATACTGTGTGTTTCTGTGTAACTCTTTAATCTTTGTGAGGGGGATAATCCGCCATGCCAGTGTTTTTTTTTTTTTTTCCTGCAGCGAGTCCAATACATCAAACTGCTAAAATCTTGCAAATAGGCCGTAAACTGTCAGACTTTCTTAATGCATGCATTTTTCTGTCTTCTTGGTAGCCAGTGGCGTTCACAGCTGCTGATGTAAGATGCACTTCACTTGTTGAAATTGGGCTAAGCATGTTAGGGCCCTGACACACCAGGCCAACGGGCGACCAATGTCAGGGCTGTCGGCGAGTGTCTGTGGTCCGAGTTGTTGTGGTCAGTCCAGGAACATTGCACTTTTTGACCAACTGTTGCTGTGGTATTATTATCATTCTTAAAGGGATATTCCGGTGTAAGTTTAATCCATGGTCTAACACACCTTGACACCGAGTAAGACTCCCCCTCGAGAGGTCAAGTTAGCTGACCGCTAGCTTAGCTAGTTTTAGCAACCTCAGAAAAGACCGCACGATAACAATACACTGCAGCTTATGTCTCCAACTAGAAACCGCCATCAAAAAGCCACAATTAATGGTGAGAACAGCACCAAACTTCAGCAACAGTACATGTACAGTCCCAGCACACAGTACGAAGCATCAAACATCTGCTAGCTTTGCTGGATTTGTATTAAAAACACAGCACAACTCACCCTCTCCTCCAGCAGCCTGCCTGTGTGGGGAAGCCCTGACGAGTCGATTACCGAGTGCAGTAGATTTCTGCAGCTCAAGGATGAAAATGTCTGATTATTACTCCGTTCTTTTCCCGGTCAGCTCTCGATAATAAGAACTGAGCATTCCATGGAGTAATAATCAGTCATTTTCATCCTTGAGCTGCGGAAATCTACTGTAAATCTAGTCTTTTCTGAGGTTGCTAAAACTAGCTAAGCTAGCGGTCAGCTAACTTGACCTCTCGAGGGGGAGTCTTACTCGGTGTCAAGGTGTGTTAGACCATGGATTAAACTTACACCGGAATATCCCTTTAATTAAAAGCAGCTATATTCAAGAGAGAGAACAGTTTGAATATCCCCGTACCTTAGTCTGTCCCTTTCTGAATGTCGATTAGAGACAACCACTTCACGGTGGTATCGAGATATATTTCCCTCTCACATGATACTTATGAGCAAGTTGGCCGTCGGCTGCAGTCTTTGAGAGGTGTTCAAGTGCAGCTCTTTGGCTGAGACGCAGGCATCAGTCAGCCTTCGTTGCAAACGAGTTCTCTGAGGACAGTTTGGCATGTCTGGGTCCTTTTTTAAAAGTTTTTTAAGGCTTTAATGGGGCATGTCAACCAGAATGTGACTGACTGTTATGTCACTGATAGGTTAAAGTAATTTCAAGTCACTGTCACAATGTACTCATCCGTCTGTCACACAGGAATCCTGCTGGATCTGTCAACGTTGTGCTCTCGGTTCAAAGTCGAGGACCCGAATGCCGGCGCCGGACACACAGGAAGGTATAAAGAACAAAAGTTAACTATGACAAACTTACTGAATGTGGAGAGTCCAACAGAGACTCAGGCAACTCTGGCTTTTGTGGGGATTTTAGCCATTTTAATGGAAGGACTCGTCTTCTTATGACCAAAACAGGGGGCGCCATCCCTGCATCACCCAAGACGACAGTGATTGGTTAAAAGACATACAAACAAGCCAGAGCCATTATGATGACACAGCACGATGGCATTCACACTGAAGAAAAATGGTAAAATCTAATTTCTCGTCATCAGCCAGTCGGATGTTTGCATTCCTCTGTTTACTGTATGGAAAAAACAGAAAGCATGATTTGATTACTGCCTTCTGTTTATATTCTATTCATGCTACCCAATTATCATTCGCAATTAATTCATTACAAATATGTTTGATTATGATAAGCAGACATGGAGGGGGGAAATACACTTTGACTAAAAAAACCATTAAGCAGATGGAAATGAATATTGTCCACATGTGGTAGGACTGGATGAAACCATCAGTTAGAACATTTGAAAGCGATCACGTCTTGTGTCGCAGGATGGGGTTCAGTCTCCTCTGCTGGCTTCTCTAAACGGGCTCTGTGCTCGTGTTATTCCCACCGTACAGGTCGCTCCTGTGTTTAATCTTCTGCTTTTCTTTGAAGTCTGCCCAACTCATCCTCCACGCTCTTCTCTCCTCCGTATTCCCTCCACTTCTCATCCTTTCCTCACCTCTCTTTTCTCGCCCTCCTCCGTCATCTCCTCTCTTTCTTCTTTCCTCTGCTCGTATCACCTCTCCGGCTGCCTTCTTGTTCTGCCTCCCCTCCTCCTCCTCCTCCTCCTCCTCCTCCTCACCCCATGCTGCCGCCCAGCCCGCTGCTATGCGGCGTGTACCCATGCATCACCGTGACCACCCTGCCTGCACCCGCTGTTAAACTATTCCTGGGAGAGCTCACCTGTGAGTGGAGGGCTCTGTCGAGAAGAAAGGAGGAGAGTGCAGAGACAGTAATGGAAAAACAAGCCCCCCCCCCCCCTTGTAACGGCTGGAAGTGACCAGATACTGTGCTTTGTAAACACACGGCGTGCAGAGGCATAGCGTCCGATGCAAACTCTATTGTGTCTGAATGTATATAGATTTTGTTCCGTGAAGTGAGCGATGTAGCTTGTGAATATCTGTATCATACTGGGGAAAGAAAGAGAATGGAGGGCAGAAATACAGGAAGGGGAACAAGAAAATAGAAGTTCTGCAGCCTGGTTGGCTGTCAGCGCACCAAGAATGTGTCTTTTGCTGGGATGCAAAGGGCAGGTTCCAGGTGTCAACCCAGACTTTTGTTTATTTTATGATTTGGGGCTGCTGGTGTGCAGCGTTGCTTATTCCTGCCTCCACCTTACCAGGGTATCTGATGCTGTCAATCACCGTAGTAAATACTGGCAGTGTAAACCACAGATATGGTGAAACTTTATGCTTCTTTATGTTGCAACTTTATATTTCTCCAGGTTCCTGTTTCTATTTTATGTTGTGTAAACGCTGTGCTTATGAACGACTTGTTCAGGACTCATGCTTTGGCTCAAACTGGCTGTTTTGGTCGCCACATTCAGGTTGGAAATTCTCCAAATCTCTATCAGAAATATCATTTTTCTGTCACCACAACAAACAGGGAGGACAACTGGCCCGAGGTCTCAGCGGTGTCACGCTTTCCAATGTTTAAAACACAGTTATCTCAAGGAAATTGAATCGAACGCAACTGGATTTGGTTTTTGTCTTTGAAGACGTTTCACCTCTCATCCAAGAGGCTTCATCATCTCTTGGATGAGAGGTGAAACGAGGTGAAAAACCAAATCCAGTTGCGTTCGATTCAATTTCCTTGAGATAACTATGACCTGGATGAATGAGAATATTCACAGGCTTTAAAACACAGTGTTCCCTCGACTCTGAAACACAGTCTTGAACTGCGGTCACTGGCTTGGCGATCTTCTCGTCTGCAACTAAAAAACATTAACATGCACACATTTTATTCTGGGCTGCAATAATGTCGGCCGAGGTTTGTTGCATCTGTCAGATTGATTGCAAAAGTGTGGGTGAGAAATGTGAAAAATGTACAATATCAAATCAAATCCTGTCTTTTGTGGTGAAATTTTATGATACTTTGAAGCATGTGATGGAAGATGAGTCAAGGCTAGGTCCATAAAGGAGAAGGACCACATGACAAGGTTAGCTCTATAAAGGAGAGGGTCTTCAAGACAAAGGTTAGGTCTTTTATAGAGATGAGCCCCCTTTGGACTTGTTGTTCAGAGTTTAACGAACTTTAACGATATGCTACATTCTGGTTTTGATACGATGAGGTAATGGTAGGTGGGCTTTGTGCCTTGGGAATGATAAGACATTGGCTATAAAAAGTGTGGTCTGTGAGAAGATTCGGGAGAGATCCATATTGGCATTGGATCCTCTCATTCATCCAGGTCATAGTTATCTCAAGGAAATTGAATCGAATGCAACTGGATTTGGTTTTTGTCTTGAAGACATTGAGTCGGACTAGTCTCAGCCTAGTCAAGGGAGCAGGAACTGATGAAGCCTCTCGGATGAGAGGTGAAACGTCTTCAAGACAAAAACCAAATACAGTTGCATTCGATTCAATTTCCTTGAGATGCTTCTTGTAATAAACCTTTTTATATACAACTAAGTCAGTGTCAGCGGAGACTCCTTCATCTTCTTCACAACATCGCTACAGAATAAACAACACTTTAAAGCAGAGCACAGAGAAACATCCGGCTTATTTAGATTACATCATCTACAAAAGAAACAGATGGATCCAAGTGGACGTGAGTTCTTCTATGCACATGTGCACACGCTACATGCTGTTCCATATAAAGCCCGTGGCCCTGTCCAAACAGAACCGCCATGTGCAGGGAGCCTAACGAGACACGCAGCGGTGCTCGGGATGCTGAGGCAGCATCTATGTTATTCCCAGCCTCTCCAACACATGCTGCCGCCTGACTAATGGTGGATTTTTTTTTTTGCCGCGCTCCAAACGAGCTGAGTCTAATGAATTAAAATTAGAATTGTCGGCTGACTGCAGAAGATGTATAGCGTGCGAGTAAATACATGTGTTGAAAGTCGTTACCTAGCAGATTTTTGAAGCACATATTTAAGGCTGCCCAGAGGCGCAGAGCCTACCTGCTCCCGAGGAACCTGCTTCTGCAGCACTTTACTTGTTTTTACTCTTTTTCTTTCTTTAGATTGAAAAAAAAGATGCCCTGCTCCAAGTTTGCTGTCATGTTTTTTAGCACTACAGTAAATTCAGCTTGGTGCTGTACATGAATCTTTGGTTAAAGAGGCAGAGTGAAATGAGACTTAAATATAGAATATATATATATAAATGTATCGGTAGTGATATTATTAATTGAGTTTACACTAGCGATAGATAGTAAAAGAGTAAAACCCAGTGCTTCTACAAGACATTAAACATTCAGATGCACATTAAATCAGTTCAAGCTCTTCAGCTGAAGCATGTTAATATTATATTAGAAGATAAATTGGGTTTAATGTAAAGGTCAGGGGGAATGTACTTTTTATATACATATCAAACGAAAATCATATATAATTTGCATTTAATTTTTTTTTTTACATGACACAACTCTTTCATTGGTATTTACCTTCCTGTGTGTCCGACACTGGGTCCAACAAAGATTAAGGTGAACGACAGCGGTCCAACAAAACAACTAAAGGCTAAAGAAGGCAGCGACGGTACCAGGAACAAAGACAGAGCAACGCAGAGACAAGAAGGACGAGTGAAACCAACACAGACGACCTGACAGCCGAAAGAGTCAAACACACACTCTTAGAAATAAGGGTTCCAAAAGGGTTCTTCTACAAGGGCTGAGGTTCTACCTGGAACCACTTGCTTCTGAAAAACCCTTTCCCGAAGAAACGGTTTTTCAAGGGTTCTTGGCAACACTAACGGTTCCTGTAAGAACCATTTTTGATCCAGAGAACCCTTTAAAAACTGTTTCCTGAATAAAGGGTTTTAAAAGGGTTCTTGGTAACACTAACGGTTCCAATAAGAACCATTTTGATCCAGAGAACCCTTTTTTGGAGGAAGAGTTCTTCAGGGATTGTTGAAAGCATGGGTATAAGATCCTGTATGGGTTCTTTGTAGAACCTCTCATGGGGGGTTCTGGGTGGAACCTTACACACACAGTTCTAGGTATAACCTTTTATGTTGGGTTCTAGGTCGAACCCTCCAAAAGGGTTCAAGGTGGAACCTTTATACAAGGTTCTACCTGGAGCCAAAAAGGCTTTCTCCTCTGAGGACAAGCCGAAGAACCTTATATGGTTCTACTTAGAACTTTTATTTCTACAAGTGCACTGACTCACAATGTGCGGCTCACACATACAGAAACCATGTTTTTCCTTCATGGTTGTCAGATTGGTAACAGTGTGTTTTAATGCACCTGCTGGGTCACAGTGAGTTCTTCAACATCTCCAGTGCAAGTCCTGTTCTGAGTGAAGGTAGTCGAAGCTTTAATAAAGTGTACAAAAGTCCAATGTCAAAGTCAAGTTAGGTCAATGAGAAAAAACCCCTCCGAGCCAATGGAGCAATACGTTGAAGTTACCGGATCAAAGGGGAAGAAGAAGAGAAGGTGGGGAGAGGAAAAGTTGCAGAAAACGAGGACCCAGAGTTTGGCGAGGAAAGAAGTAGAGCAGGGTGGGTAAAAAAAAAAAAAAAAAAAAAAAATGGAAACGGGCGGGATGTTGAAGATGGAGCAGGAGATAAGAGAGGAGGTGAGCAGACGAGAGGGAAAATAAAGGAGGAAGAGATGGCTGGACTTCAAAGAAGCAGCAGATTCAAAAGTGGACCACCTTTTCATGGAGACCGCCTACTGAGAGAGGGATTGGGAGAGACAGTGAGTGAGAAAGGCTGAGAAATGAAAGAAAGAGCGGAGGACGGGTACAGAGGAACAGGTGGTGATGGGCAGGTTGAGGCGAATGGAGATTGAGGGAACGCGGGGGGAGGCTGTCAAAGGACCGGCAGAGGTGTCTGAATTTGTTGCGGGGATGTATTTCCATAACAATTTTGACAACTTTGAGCAAGTTTTGTCCTTTGGTGATGACCCTGGAGTATAGCATGTCTGCAGCTGCACACCGTGCTCAGCTTTCCTGATTCAGACAGTCAGGCAGAGTGTGTTTTTTTTTTTTTTTTCTTCGACAGACAACCAACAAGGATTCGTGTTTTCCCCCATACCTCTTAATATTTCAGCACACGAGTGCCATATTCATAATGCAGCTGCATAATCATGCATTAGTCTGTAAATCTGGTGTTTGCTTATTTTGATGAAACTGAATCTCAGTGTCCTCAGCTCACCCACTGTCGACTTGTGGAGGCGAGGAGATGACAACTACTGATGCTCATTCTCAGGACGGACAGGATGGACGTCTACAGTCACTCAAACGAGACGAGACAGTAACATGTTGAATAATTGTAAGTGGTATTGAGAGGCACATGAGCTCGTTGCAAGTCTAAATATCATCCATTATGGTTTGATTATTACGATGTGCTGCAGGCCTGTCATCAAGAACATCGTGCAGCTGCAGATACCCGACAGTGGTGATTTGTGAAAATGCATTAATTTGATTAATGTTCAATTTAAATGTACCGTTTAACATCATATGCAATACGTCCACCACCATGTAACTATACGACTATCATGTCTTTCCTTTAAAGAACAATATTCTTATTTACATCAGATTTAATAATAACAATGCTTGTTTGCAGTGTTGGAGGGAAAATCAAACTTCATACTTTTACAGTTTGGATGCAAATACTGTATTTTGTATTTGACTACATTTGTTTCACTTATTATTTTACTATTCCAATGATGAATACAAAAAAATATATAATGTATCATCATGGATTAAGTAACGGATTAAAGATATGCTGTCTCTCATTCGTAAAGTCCATAAATATGGTTTGTCTTCTTTTTTATCGATGCAGCAGTGTAACCTTCATACTGACTTGTTTGCTGTCAAAACACAATTTTAATTTCAATATATTTAAATAACTCTTTTATGTTTAGGAACAACAACACACTTTGTGTTTGAGACTGTTAATAAAAATATAATTTTTTTGGCCAAACATTCGCACCAGTGAAATCAAAATCAAAATATTAAGAAGCGTGCGGTTGGAATAATTCAACAGTGTAAATGGCGAGTTTCCGTGCAGCTGGTCTGACAGGTTGTTTGGAGGTTCGGTCCGACTCGACGCCGCTGCCTCGTGGGCGTCTGATGGCCGATTTCATTAAGGCCGCCGAACCAGCTCCACTGTCCAGCACGTCACATAAACAAGGCTTCAGGTGTGTGTGTGTGTGTGTGTGTGTGTGTGCCCTCGTGGGGAATCGTGCGTATGTAACATTTCACACCACCCTCACCTGTCGCTGCCACCTCATGTGTGCAGGTGTGTGCAGCGCGGTGTACGTTTGTGTGTCACGTCTCCCGTTTCCCTCGCCCGGAATAAACGGAAAGGACCGCTGCATGTTTGTGTGTATGTGTGTGTGTGTGTTTCCGTGTGTGTCTGCTCACAGAAGTGTAATCGTCCGGCTCCCAGGGTGCTTGTAATAAAGTCACAGTTCATTTGCCGTCTCCGTCTGCCCTTATTAGAGGAGAGTAGGAGCGGATTTAGCCGCCACCTCGTATGATAACGGCGCTAAAAGCTGCCTCTGATCCAGAAGAAATGGCCTTAATTATCTCTCTTTCTCTGTTTTCTGCTCCCGTCTTTGTTTGTCTGTTGGAAGCTTACAGCTTTTTTTTTTATATCTAGCTGCACTTAAAATGATCGGGCAGTGGCCTGGATCTGTTTGTGGATGGAGAACTAAATGGAACATGAGTTAAAGCAGGGACCTTGACCTACATGTTTGCCTGGTGACAGCTCACATATTAACCTAAACTGTTGGTGTCAAGAGTGAAAGAAAAGATAAGATCATCAGTTGCATGCTGAAAGTTGCAGATTATATTCAGACTCTGGACCTTTCAATTATTACTTTAGACTTCCTCGATGACCTTACAACAATAAGGGATCCCTCCAAAGCAGCTGCTAAAGAATGAAAACTGCTCACATTAAAAGCACTTAAATCAAATCAATTGTATTTATAGCCCAAAATCACAATCACATTGCCCCAATGGTCTTTACGATCTGTACAGTGAACGACATCCTCCGTCCTTAGACCCTCGATTCGAGTGAGGAATAACTTGCCATGTTACGTCGACAGGCGTCAAGACTTCAAACTTTATTCTGATTTTGTTCATGAATAGACAGATAAAGGTGAGACTGCATCATAAATGTATTTACCTCTGCCAAAAAAAAGATGTTGTATAAAGTGTAAAGATAAGATAAGACACTCTTATAAGCACAAATCTTCTGTTGTGTTGGTACACACAGTGGTTGTTGAGTAAAATATGCATTTTTAGTGAAGATGGCTTCACCAGGTTACCTTCCTGCATCACAGTCAGGGTAAAGTTAGATTAAAATACAACACAAGTCATAATGAAACCCAAAGAATTGTGTATTATTAAGTGTTGATGGGGACATTCGGTGTTCAAAACAATAATTGAGAGAAACCTGTCCACTACAGAGCTGCTGTCCTTCTTCTTTCTTAGGTGTGTGTGTGTGTGTGTGTGTGTTGGATTTCCCTACAGTGGCTTCCACACCCACAGCCATTAAACAACAGGCTTTAAAAAATCCTTAACACCCCCAAAAGTCTACTTAAAGCTGCCTGTAAACCTCTCAGGTCCTGTTCACCTCACCGCTCCTCCCGTCCCCTCCTCTCCTCCGACGCTTCCCTCCCATTCGATTCCTTCACGCTGTCGTTCTTCCCTTTTTATTTTATTTCACACTCTCTTAATCTCCCTCTCTGTCTTATTATCCCTGTTAGTTATCTTCTCATCAAGCCTTTCTCTACACCTCTTCCTCACATCTGTCCCCCGTCTCTCTTTGCGTGACCCTGAAACTTGTGCCTAATGAGCTCCGCCTGAGTGTGTCTGAGTGTGTGTGAGTGTGTGCGTGCATCTCAGATTGTATCTGTTTTATAGTGTTTTGTGAAGTGGAGGCTAATGACAGGGTAATTAGTGACAATGTCTTAGCTATTATAACACGCAGCCTTTCAGATGAGACAATCAGCACTTTTTTCAGTTCAGTGATACAATTTATTAGGGCTCAAATATATTCTGACGGCTGGTATCAATCCCCGTTTCCTCTAATACGGTGACTTTAAACTTTCCCATGAGCCACTGACTTCACCTACTGTGGAACTGTAAACAAGGACAGAGGTAAATAAGTGTTATACAGTGGCTAGTTATAAATAGTGTCCCGACTGCATGCGATTGTCCGATGTGACGTGACGTCGGATGCTTGAGATCAGACTGAAGACTCGACTGCTCATGTAAACGATGGACGTTGGACATCTCTGACTTTTTAAACGGTACGATACTAAAGTAGAGAGAGTGTGTTCTCTTATTTGAGACTTTCAGCTCCCTGGCGATCTCCCTCTGGCCGCCTGACACCTTACTTAGGCTTTTGTAGCAGAAGTAGATGGTGAGGTAGCTATAGATAACTTCTCATTTCACATTCAGGATTCAGCTCCTTGTCCAGGGCATCAAAACTGGAGCCAGTTAGGATGTTGTGTTACAGGTAGGTGGAATAATTTGACTGGAAGACCACAAAGGTGTATCCTTAATGTCATTAATGTAACATCAGTGACTATTAATAGGTCGAATCTCCATAATAGAAGAGTGTAATTTTGGTCTGGTGGCCATCTTTGGTATTGCAGGATCGCGTAACACTGGCTAAAAAGACTTTTGAGACACATTGTTCAATATTTTGTATGCTACTGCATGTGTGCAGGAAGTTGGCCAGAAGAAGAAAGACACTGGAGAAGACTGCATTCGTAGTGAGCAAATTTCCCCCCGAATGAATCGTCAATCACGTGCAATCAATGGCATCATCTTGGAATGTCTTGTTGTCACGGTACAGTACAAGGCACGAAACGTAACCTTTATTCCGAAGATACAGCTGTGTTTTTTCTTGATAAAACTGAGGAGAACACAAGTCAGCTGAGTCCAAGTTTCACACGAAGAACAGAGAAGAAAAACATCTCTGACTAAACGGGTTTGGGACACAATGTCAAGCATACGGGCCATAACAAACTGGAATTGTTTTCATAAAAGACAAAGGCAGAAAATACTGACTTGACATGTTTTGGGATTTAATAACGACCCCTTCGCATTACCGTCTCCATACAGTCGGATCTGAAATCTCATCCCGCCCTCTCAGTTTCTCTCCGTACATTTCGGAGGAGGGAGGAAAGAGGAAGAGGTCGGCAGCAGTGTTCCCTCTCCTCCTCTTGTCTTCCACCTGACCTCTCTGATGGGAGTTGACAGTAGATCACAGCTCACAGCCACAAAAAGGACGGCGAGAGGAGAGGAGAGGACGGCGGCGCTGATAGAGAAAGTATCTGTTGAAGGGGAGGTTTTCTCAGAAGCGCTCATTCCCGCTGCGCCTGCAGATTACAGAAAACGGGAGTAGGGGTGGATGGATGGGTTAGGGCGCGAGATATGACAGGACATCCCAACTACTATCTCTTCCCCGCATTCCCTGATGAAGTGAAGACGAAGATGAAAAAACGGTAAAGGTGTTTCAAGTATACTCGAGCGCGGCTGCCCAGCTGTGCTTGGCGGGTTCTGCCTCGGTAGAATCTTTCACAGAGACAGACAGACTATAAAAGTTTGCGGGGTTTGAAGTATCTCCGCTCCTCTGTGTCTTGTAGCTCGAGGCTTTTTTGTGAGCTATGAGAGGACACGGCAATTATCAAATGCGTTTGCTTTTCCGGGTTTTAAATCCAAGGTGAGCTCGTGCAGGTTTTTTTTAAAGATTTAGCACTGATGCAGCTGTCGAGGAACAAGAGCGAGGCTGAAGATATTGCTTACAGTTTTGTCACGGAAGCGAAGTTTGGGCCGAGGCATTAGCGAGGCCCAAGATTTCTTCAGGAAGTTTGTAGTCACGGCAGGTGTTAATGGCAGTCATTTAAATCTAATAAACCTTCGACTGATGTTTAATTAGTCTCGATGAAATGTTACCATTTCAGGCCATTAAACCCACAGGACCCACAGTTTCCTGAACAAAGTTCTGCAGACCCGTCGGTACCTTTCTATTATAACTCCTTTATTAAAACACACTGACATGTGAACAGTCAGTGATGGGCGTCATTCTTCGACCATGTTCACAGTGACCCGGCTAATTTCTTTATCATTATTCAGCCACTTGAGAATGAGGACCTTGGAGTGTTATAGATCTCCTCTTCTCTGTTCATTCATTTAATTCTGCAAAGCATTTATGACCTGCTATGAAGTGAAGATTTTAAACATGGACTAATGTAGAAAAAATATAGAACTCAACTGAAAATAAATCATCACAGAACAACACAACATGTTCACACCCATTTGGACCCTTCAGCTTAACAGAGGTGGACAGAGTACACAACTTCACTACTTGAGTAAAAGTACAGATACTCCTTGTCAAATATTACTCCAATACAAGTAAAAGTAGCTTAGTCAAAATATTACTTAAGTAAAGTACCAAAGTATTTCCTTATAAAATTACTTGAGTAAAAGTATTTTAAAAATATCTCAGGAAATACAGGAAAGAAAAGTAGCTTTATTGTCATGATACAATACACTGATGCGATTCTTTGATATGAATTGTATAAAAAACATGAACAGAAAGTCAACTTAATCATCCGACTGCACTGCAACAGTTGCCATAGTTTTAAACTGTATAAAAATTATGATACTACAAGCTCATACAGTTACGTTTAAAATGTTCATCTGCCATTTAACAAACATTAAGATAGCTAACGTCAGTAGCTACTTTACATACTGCAACGTGCTTCTTCAGGTTGGAAGATGAGTTTTTGCTGACGTAAGTTCAAAAGTAGCGAGTAACGAGAGCATCAATAGAAATGTAGTGGAGTAAAAAGTACAATATTTGTCCTTCAAATGTAGTGGAGTGAAAGTAAAAGTATCCCCCAAAATAATACTCAAGTAAAGTACAGATACTCAAAAACTGTACTTAAGTACAGTACTCGAGTAAATTTACTTCGTTACTGTCCACCACTGCAGCTTAGGCGACGCCAAAACCTTCCTACCAGAAAACTACGTGGTTAACGTGACACAGTTGAGGTTTGGTTAAGTTTAGACACAAGAACTGCTGGTTTAGGTAAAGATTGCTGATATTAGATCTCCTGGGTAAATGGACTTGACACTGTGGTGGTGATTTTTACCCTGAATGAGAAATCAGAGCTGTAAAACATGGAGGATTTAGGCGAGTCTTACCACTCAGCAGCCATCTGAACAACGTGCACGGGCAGCTATTTTAGGCCGACAAGACCAGGTCCATAACTTAATGAACAGGAAGAGATGACGAGTGAAATCTGATTAAAAAAACGCTTTAAAAGTTCAGTGACTTTGCCCCAAAATAAGTTTTAACACACCTTCATCCCACAGGTTATAATTCTACTGGGCTCGAGCACGGTTTCACCACATCGACTTCTTTTACGGCTCGACATGATGTCGTCATCTCATCACACCAGAGCATTTGAACAAATGCAAGTTTAATGTCTAATGTTTGAATCGCTTCATCTGTCTTGGTAATTCTGTGCCGTAGTGTCAAACTGTCCTCTTCTATGTCTCTGAGAAGTCGTCTGCAGCTGCACCAAACCAGCTGAAACTGCTCAAAGTGGTTCGTCTCCTCTCTATAGCCCCTTTTCGATAGAAAAGGTGGCACATTTGCAGCAAGGTCTAAAAGGGAGGTGTAATATTCCACCTTTTTCAAACAGCCTCCACTTTTCCTCCTCTGGTAGGCGTCAACATGTGACGTGACGTGAAGCAGGAAGTTGGGCGTGAAGAGAAGCAGGTCGAATTTGTCTTCAAAATAAGAGCTTTACATTGCACCCCATCGGAGTTTAGAACTGGGTTCTTAGCGGGGGGCTTTTAATTTGAAAGTAGCGACCGCTATTAGCTCGCCGCTACAACAACAAGCGGACAACCAAGACAGCTACAGAGACCGAGGAGACGCTAGCATCTCCCAGATCTCAGCGGCTTTCCAGCTGCTCATCTTCGTGGATGAAGTGACGAACTGACTGCTGTGATCAGCTGTTTCCTGGTTTTAAAACTCCCGGCTGTGGGTACGCAGCAGTGCACGTCATCCACACCTCCGCCCATCTCAGCGTTTGCCACCACATTGCCGCCTCAGATTTACACAGCAATGGAGGCGCAAATAAGTGTAACGTTACCCTCCGAGGCGCAAAACTGGCGGACCAAAACAGACCACCAATTTGCTGCCTTCTGTCTAAATCTGCGGAGCGAGCCGCCAAAAGGACGGTAAATTGGTGTCTTACTGCCCAGAATAAAAACGGCTTATGATGTCTCTGAACGTACCCGGGATGATCAACTCTTCATTAAGTGATGGCTAATGCACATTTATTGCTATTTCAGAGCCGAGAGAGAACTTTTCAACTGAAAGAAAAAATAAGAAGCTACGTCTTAATGTGGAGATGTTATCTTCTCCTCTTTATTCTGTTCTACTTTTTGTTCTCCATCTTGGTCTCTCCGGTCGCCACGTTTCATCTTCTCGCTTTTGTTTCTGCAGAATTAAAAAAAAAAAAAGTCTGAAAGGTGACACTGAGAGTTCAGCAGGTTTTATTTGGAGGGCAGATGCAATCCTCATGTTCTCAATCAGGTCACTTCATATTATTGCCACAGCTCCACCCGTCACTCACCCTCCGCCTCTCCCACACACACACACACACACACACACACTCCTATAACACATGTGATACGGTCCTGCTCTGGCCCCGGCTAACTTCATTACACATGGCTGAATAAGAACCACATGACGTCCGTCACGACAAACGAGCATTAGCTGCTCGTGTGTTTGCTCTGTGCGTGGTTGTGGTGTTGGTGAGCGCCGGGTTAAGGAAGTTCACCGGGAAATCTAAACCATTTAAAAACATTACAGGCGTATTATGTCTGGCTACTCTATACCTGTGAATCCCTCGTATTCAATTTGAGGTCAGGACCCCAGAATTGGTCACCGTCTGCTCCATCTCCACATGGAGCAGATCTACGACTGCAGGTCTGCTGTATATTCAGGTTATATTATGTATATGTATGTGATTGTGCTCCATCAGGTCTCTGTGGTGCCAGAACACAAATACATTAAAACTGGGTTAACCAAGGTCATATTTTCCACGATTTTATAAGTAAGATTCGATTTTTTAAACTCTAGATCGAGCCTGTTTAGTGCTGAAGAAACAGATGGGCTCAGTGAGGATGAAAATTTGTATTTGGGCAAAGTGAAAGGACAGTTTGTTGAACATTTAGCACCTGTCAAGGGTCGAAAGAAAGATAGTGTGCTGCAGAGACTGAGGCAATTGTGGGATTTGTATAAATACATAAAATTTACTTGATTTCAGCAACAGAGAACATTAAGAAAAGCTCGAGACTCAAACCATCGCACACTTTAAAGGTCACTTTAAAGCCACTATTTGTTCTTTTGTTTTTCTTTTTTCAACTTTCAAATTACTCTGATATCAGTAACGTTTCTTTTTAAAGTGTCCTCTTTAATGTTAACACTAGGGAACACACAATGCTTTCTTTTTCAGGACCATCCCGATCAGTACAGCCACCATGAGATCTGCCGATGCAAGGAGCTCTGATTAAGCCTTCAGGTAAAAGGTGACGAGGGAAGAGCACCCTTTCCACTAAGATTCCAGTCCAGGGGATTGAAATCAGCAACCCTCTGCTCACAATACTCCTAAAGGTATATTTCAAGCTTTACAGCTCATAACTTTGGTTTGAGAAATCTGCATTTACACTTTGTTGTTCGAGTTAACGAACACACTCCATCACACGTGTGATTACTGATGTCTGCTGTCTGTTCCTGTCTATCTCACTGTTTTCTATGGGAACATCATCATATTTCTGAAGAGGTTGTGTGTGCTGAAGGTAATTGTGTGTTGGCTCGATGATATGTTGATGTGAGCCCTGAAGCACAGCAGAAATATAACCATCATCAATTTTGCACTTTTTGGTAGTCAGATCGAGGTACGCTGCGAGCGACCGAGAGGGAAGCAGGTTTCATATTATTAGTTCTGGATTTGTAACAGAGCTTAATTTATTATAGACTATAATTAGATGGAGAACACGTCTCCTCTTCTCCTGTGGTCACATGTTTTATTTATATATCTCTCTTAGTAACATAACGTTTTTAATCTCTTATCTTCATCTCGTCTCGTTTCACATTTCACTGCAAGTCTTCGTCTCTGTTCTTATCCCTCTGTATCTTAATAAGTACGACTAAAATAATATGGTATTTATATTTTTATAGATGTTTCTGTTTGTTAAGTGTGTGCAGAGTACCAGATAGATAAATAATAGGACATTAGTGACATCACTCTGGCGGGAATATACGCTCACCTAAATGTGTTCATCTTTTTGTCCATCAACATTCGCCAGTTATAGTCGTAAAAGTACCGTGTGTGTGTGTGTGTGTGTGTGTGTGTGTGTGTTTGTTTGGGTGTGTGTGTATTGGTGAGTTAAAAACCACTGAGCTGTGAGATGTCAAGCCAGTGCTGACAGGAGTTGAAAATGTCAGAAAGACTCCAGATGCTCCATCAACACACACACACACACACACACACACACACACACACACACACACACTGGTTGTCACATATAACAGCTGTGGTGGTTGGACTTAGACCGACCTCTGAAGTGTCATGTGAGACCCACCTAGTCAATCTCTCTCTCTCTCTCAGTCCATCTGTCTGTCTCTCTCCCACTAGATGTGCAGACTCGCCCCTGGTGCTGCCCGGACCTGCCAGTGATTCAATTTAGACCTATTAAGTGCCACACACACACACACACACACACACACACACACACACACACACACACACACACACACACACACACACACACACACACACGGCCGTCCTCTCTTGCTCCAGTATGCCAATGAGTCCATTTCAACCCAATTAACAGACAGAGCCTCTCAATTTTTCTCCCTCTCTGTCTCCCTGTCTGACACACACACACACACACACACACACACACACACACACACACACACGCAGGTGCCACCCACCCTTGCCTTGATGTGCCAATGAATCAGCTTCAACCCAATTTCCATTGAGTCTCTCTATCACACTCTCTCTCTCTCTGTCACTCACACACACACACACACACACACACACACACACACACACACTCACACAGGTAACTAATTGAACACCTGGTGCTGCTTGGCCTGGCTAATCGGAGATTAATTGTTTCCTTGTTGTTTAGGGCTATGGTTTGTGTGTGTGTACGTGTGTGTGTGTGTGTTTGCACTAATCCCATCGAACCTCCATCAGGTAATAAAACACGGGTGTGTGACACCTTTGAGTGCATGTGAGTGTGTGTGTGTGTGTGTGTTGCACATGCCTGTGTCCACATTTGTGTATGACTCATATTCGGTTCATAGCCAGAAGTCAGATTTTGCCACTTAATAAATCACAGCCTATTAGTCTCCCCTGGCGTTGGGTCATACTTAGAGCTGTAATTAGTCAAATATGGCCGGAATTCAAGGGCAGCGTTAGCAGTATAGGAGGCAGCACGTCACCACGGCAACCGACGGTCCTCGTGAGCTGGGCTATCCTTGGCTGTAGCTAGCAACCATTAGCTAATTAGCTCATTGCTCAGTTAACTGCGGAGCCGGCCGCTTCGTGCTTGCTTGCTCTCATCCCCATTTTTAAATCCAGACTAAAAACTAAACTTTTCCACGACGCCTTCCACTAATCCACTCTTGCACCCGTGGTCTGTTAGCTTTCATGTTTTTATCTGTGCTGTGTTTTGCTGTTTTGCTTTTTTTCTTCATCTGTTTTGTGATTATTTATTTTGTTTTTGTCATTTCTGTGTACTATGTTTCCCGTGAATTCCCATGCCTTCATTTTTATTTCAATTATTTTAACTATTTTAACCGATTTGACCTCTTATGACACTGACATTTTAGATATTTTAATATGTGATTGTTATGATTATGTGAAGCACATTGGGCTACCGTTCTGTGTATGAAATGGGCTATATCAATAAAACATGACTTGACTTGGTACCATGAGACTGGACCTGCTGGAGCTATCTGGTTAGCATAACTTAAGTAAAAAACATCAACACTGGTCTGCTAATAATGGTGATTTTTCTGAGTTGCTTCTTTAAACACAAACACAGAAACTCAACAGATTGATGGAGTGTGGTCAGTGAAAGAGCTCCGCGGTGGCCTCGAGCAAGGCACTTACGTCATACTCGCATCACAGCAAGCCAAGCGTAATTACATGAGGCACGGTGGGGAAAACAGTAATGTTAGCCACCTCGTTGTAATTCCAAACCCGGGGTTGTAAAAATGTCTGAGAGCTACAACGTTTCCCACTACTGAACAGAACAACAGGTGTGACAACAGACCTCTGCCAAACTGGCTGAAAATGCTTAATCACTGGCAGCTACGTCTGAATTAAATCCAATATTAACACTAATGCAATGTCTTGAACTAATTAAAAATGACTCTACATAACGCTCGTACATTCCCAAAGCAGCATAATGACTCACCGCTCTGCCAACACACACGTACTGTACTTTTCGTAGCTGGCAGCGTCCAGGTGTGAGTGTTTGAAACAGTACGAGCAGAGAAGCGAGAGAGAAGAAAACATGAGGAAGAGAGTTTAAAAAAAACTTTTAAAAGCAGACACAAGGAGGCAGCAAATGAGGCAACACGAGACGGCAGTATGTGTGAGAAGATGACTAAGAAGTGTGAACTGTGAAGTCTTACCGGAGAGAACACGGCGCTCCGATGGCGGCGTAATGAGTTTCTCAAAACTACGCACACACATACACACACAAACACATCCATACATCAAGGTTAATGCATTCCTAACGGAACGTAATTTGTTTCATGTACGACAGGTAACGGACTTTAATGCTTTAATAAAGCAGCGCCGAACACCGAGTCTTTCACTTAAGCTACCGCTGCGACTAAATAATCATTTTTATGGGGGGGAAACTTAATCTACCTATAAATTGCTTTGTTACAGCCTTCTGTGCATCGGCACTGAAAGACTCTCACGGCGTATAGACTACAGGTCTGAAAGGTTTCACGTCTCGGTGTCTTCTTGTACTGATGTTTTGACTTCTGTCTATTGCTGAAGAAAGAAAGACAGGCACACACTGAAAGTATTCATTTCCAACACATCCTCATACCTCAACGACCAAATAGGTTGATTGCTAGTGACTCCCAATGGAACATAATCTTAAAATGACAAACTTTTGCAGCACACCAGCAACAACCGCACCTTACCTTTGTCGGACGCTTGTAGTTTGGTTTGGTTTAGGCAACAAAACTACTTGATTAGGTTTAGGAAAAGCTCGTGCTTTGACTTTAGCCCCTTTTAGATAGAAAGGGTGGCCCATTTGCAGCAAGGTAAAGGCTGCAATGTGCCGCCTTGCCACGAAGTTGAGCGTGAAGAGAAGCAGGTCGAATTTGTCTTCAAAATAAGAGCTTTACATTGCACCCCATCGGAGTTTAGAACTGGGTTCTTAGCGGGGGGCTTTTAATTTGAAAGCAGCGACCGCTATTAGCTCGCCGCTACAACAACAAGCGGACAACCGAGACAGCTACAGAGAGCGAGGAGACGCTAGCATCTCCCGGATCTCAGCGGCTTTCCAGCTGCTCATCTTCGTGGATGAAGTGACGAACTGACTGCTGTGATCAGCTGTTTCCTGGTTTTAAAACTCCCGGCTGTGGGTGCGCAGCAGTGCGCGTCATCCACACCTCCGCCCACCTCAGCATTTGCCACCACATTGCCGCTTATGGCTATGGCTTATGGGGGCAGTTGCTGGAGTTTGTGTCGGTTAGACGCAGATAATTCAAAAACCGTACATCCTCCCAATAAAGTGGACACATTGACAGACAGAAGACAAGTGTGGCTACGTTCTTGGAAAATATCACTATTGTAGTGTGAAATCTGTGGCTAGGATCGTCATCTAAAGAAACATTTTCGGAGAGTTTTTTTCAGGCTCCCCCACTCTGCCAGTTGGTGCTGCGCGAACATTCCGCAATACACACACATTGAAAATCCTGATTTTTTCGAAATCACTCACGATCAATTAAGGGTCACCGTTCAAAAACTAAACATCGTAGAAAGAAAGTTCAAAAACAACTCAAATAGATAAGACTTGTGCCTACATTTTAAAGTTTGAATGGTGTCTCTAGGTCAAAGTATGCCAGAGCAGGAGATGTTTGAAAAACGTTGATGATTTTGCGACTTTTTTGACCCCGTCCCATTCATTCCTTATGGGAAATTTTTCGCAGTTTTTCTTCAAAATAAGAGCTTTACATTGCACCCCATCGGAGTTTAGAACTGGGTTCTTAGCGGGGGGCTTTTAATTTGAAACCGCTACAACAACAAGCGGACAACCGAGACAGCTACAGAGAGCGAGGAGACGCTAGCATCTCCCGGATCTCAGCGGCTTTCCAGCTGCTCATCTTCGTGGATGAAGTGACGAACTGACTGCTGTGATCAGCTGTTTCCTGGTTTTAAAACTCCCGGCTGTGGGTGCGCAGCAGTGCACGTCATCCACACCTCCGCCCATCTCAGCATTTGCCACCACATTACTGTCTGGGATTTACACAGCAATGGAGGTGCAAATAAGTGTAACGTTACCCTCCGAGGGGCAAAATTGGCGGACCAAAACAGACCACCAAAACCACCAAACTGGTGGCTTACTGCCCAGAATAAAAATGGCTTTTCAGTACCTTACTTTTGCAACTTAAGTTATCCCGTGACTTTAGTTAACTAGGCAACTAAGTTAAAGTAACCCACTCTTGGCTTTTGGTTTCACACTGGACATCAACAGTGGTCTCCTGGATCAAAGTCCTGTGTTTGTTAACCCACCTCATCCTCCTCCCTACGTAGACGTTGTCGCTCTTTACACTCCAACTTCCTCCTCTGCTGCTGTAATAATCACTCCAGCCACTAGAGGTTGCCGCCTACCAACAAACATTATTCTGTCCCTAAAAAACTGCTTACTTGTTGATTGAATAATTGATGAAAGTCTCACTTTCTACACGTGCGTGACTGTGTTGCTTTCATATTTACTCACACTGTAACACATTGTGACAGGCCTCTGTTTGGGCTTTTATACTTCATACGCTGTGGTTTCCCTGTGCAGCAGCCTGAGGGGCACAGTCGGGGTCGTCAACTCGGATTTGGCTCACCTGGTCTGACCGTCTGCAACACTATTTAAGCTTGACGTCTGTGCTCCACTTCTCGTTTGGTTTGGCTTTTCTGTCCGCACCGTTCCCACAGGACGGCCATCATTCATTCATGTGCCACAGCTACAGTATCCCCTCTGTTGTATTGAGCCATAAAAGAAGCCAAATTTGCTAAAAGCCTGAATCTGATTTGTGTTCCATTCACTTTATTTGTATAAAGTCTGGATTATATCTCTATAAAACAATATCTGCTTTGTTAGAACTTATCTGATGGAGGTTATCAGATAAAAAAATCCTGCAACTGCACGATGGATATTTGAGTCCGTGAGAGAAGATCGGGCCTTGACATCTATGACAGACTGTTTTTTTTAATCCTTGCTGTTTGTTTGTATTTTATGTCTCTCAGTTTTGACTCATGACCCAGATTCTTAACCTCGTCTTTCTTTCTTTCTTCCGTTCTTACCTCTTAACAATCACCCTGGAACTCATTACAAATAAAGACTTTTACAAGCAAACACTGTGGTTTTCTGTTATTGTAACCTGCTGTACTACATCGCTCGCACAAATAACAGTAAAAACCGCAAACTAATTTTGACAAATTGGGCCTATTGTTGGGTAAGAAACTGGCAAACTCCTAACTGGAGATTTAATGGTTTGCTGGCAGACAAACTGAACATTTGGCCTGTTTTGGACGACTCAGACAAAGACCCAGGTCGGGGGAGAAATATATTTATATTCTGGAGAAGCTGTGCTTTATAGCCTGGGCCTTATCTGTGTATCTATTATCTGAGGTTAATAACTCGCCTGTCTCTTCGAAGCCCCTCCCGGCCTTATTTTTAACACTTTGCCTCATGTATTGTTTCCACTCTCTGCTCATCGTCTTCATTCCTTTCACCGTCACCCTCCTCCTCTTCGGCCTTGTCTTGAAGTCTTTTCCCATCACTCCCTGGCTCTCTGAGATCCCCAGGTCTGTTTTCTTTGGACTTCCCTCGTTCCCTTTCCTGCCTCTCCTTTCCTTTTTTCATCAATCTACAGGATTTTCCTTGGACACCGTCCATGCTGGATAATATTTTTCTTCATTTTTTATCCCCTTTCCGTTCCATCTCTCTCTGTTGCTCCTGTGTTCAGCTCTCTATATTTCCTGTTGTTATTCCGTCTTTTGCATCACTTATCTTAGTCTCTGCTTCTTGACTTTACCTCTCCACCTCCCTCACCTCCATCTGACCCTTCGTTCTCCAGCCAGCTCTCATCTGTCCTGTCTTACCCCTCCTGTCCGTCCGTTAATCTGTCTCCTCAGGGTCACTTGACATCCTGTAAAATTGCTTTTTCGTGTCTCTCTTGAACAAAAGTAATATTACACTACTAACACTGAAAAAATACCCTTTCCTGACATATATGTCTGTCTCTTCGTAAAATAAGAAGCTAACATCTTTCACTGCTGCCACTTGATTAAATTGACAACCTGAATATCTATGAATACCATTCAGTATAAGTACAACAAGTCCAAACTGTCATTTAATCACAAAATCTAAATTTAAGGCAATGAAAGTTAAATAAATCTCCGTGCCAAGACGACCGTGGTTGGTGTTAAAATAATGTTCAGAACAACAATTCTTCCTGATTATTTAAATTCCTTTTCTACAATCAACTGTCATGAGAGTATAATGTGTCATAATCAATTTAGTTAATGCTTATTCAAGGACGAAGCTCTTCACGCATGTCTTGCATGAGAGAGCAGACAGCAAAGCGAACGAGCGGGAGAAGCTGTGGAACACCTGACACCACCTTTGTGTTTAGGTCGAGCGAGTTTGGCCTCGGGGTTGAATCGCTAAGCGAAAGGTCCGGGTCCTGCTGAAAGGGACTGCAAATTGCAGAAGTTAATGTGCTCAGCAATTAGTGTAAAGCTGCATGCATTCAGGCAGTTATGTGGGCGGACTGTATCTAATTGTTATTTTAGCGAAATAAGAAACCTGTGCAGGAGAAAAAGTATAAAGAAGAAATAAAAGCTGCGAGGCACAAGAGGACATTCCTTCATGTCCACAGACTGTGAAGAGACAGCAGCTGGTTTTCACAACCGAACTGTTGAAAGGTTTTAAGAGAGAATTCCACCATTCATGTGAAAAACGGTTCACCTTGGACGTACCGCGCATCAAAAACTATAGGTTCCGTGAAAAGAGAAGAATAGGAACGATTGTTCCAGCTGAACCACTGGGGGAAAATGGAAAAACACGCTGGAGCAAAAACTGCATGAAATATTTCTTAACAATAACAATCCCCCCACAGTGATAACTGCATGGACAAGTGCCATCAGAACCAGGGCCGTGTTGTGAATAATGTCGAGCCGAGGAAGCTGCTGGCCCATTCAAACTACGGCGGCTCAGCGGAGTTCTCCTTTCAACATCAAAAGCAGCAACTATGCAAAAGGTAAAGCATGAAAGCAGACCAAGCTTGAATAGTAAGTCCATGAAAGTGAGTGAAAATTAATTTACTTCTACAGAAATTCAAGACATGTACGACTGAGGCATTTTCACCGGAAGTCTTTTTTTTTTTTTGAATATCAAACACTGGAGTTTGTCGCCTGCACGTCGGAGCAGTTGAAGTCAGCTTGGACTCACAGTCACAATGGATTCCGCTGGCAGGCGACCCAGTTTCTCTGTGGGAGAAAGTACTATGTTGATGTTTCCACAGAAACCTCCCAAACACTTCCTGCTGCAGCACGATCCAAAGCATGATCATATAGTTTTTCCTATGAAACTCGGTCACCCTTGGGATTTTTTGCTACCTCCGCCAAGAAGGATGTTTTCACCCTTGTAGGTTTGACCGTTTCGGACCTCCACAAAACTTGGATGGAGGCTCAGCCGAGAATAGACCCTTTTAAGATCTGGATCCAAGATTTTTTTCTTACTAAGTTACTAACATTATGAGGTAGGGTGTCTTTCACCATTTTTATTAATTCCTCAGGGGATAATGTGTAGATCTTGATGAAAACAAATCAGGCATGTCAAGTTGGCTCGTATCTGAGTGAGTACAATCATGTCTAAACAGGTATGGGTTGGGGTTCATGACTAATACAAGTGAGCGCTATTGAGTTTTATATCAGATTAGGCTTGATTGAGCTAAAGGGGCCTTGGTGGAGGTATGCATGCTACTGATTACTGCAGTTTTTGTAAGCTGAAGAAATGTACTAACTCTTGAAAGCCAAGACAGGATGGACTTTGACAGGGTGGTGGTTATTTTTGTCCAGTTTTTTTGGAAATTTCTGCGTATTATGCCTTTTAACTGACTTAATATTGAATTCAGTTGCATTGAGGTTATATTTAAAAACAAAAAAAAATAAGGTGGTGCAGCCATCTAGCAGCATCTCCACTCAATGCTTCAGCAATCATCCAGATGTGTCAGTGATTCACTTCTTAGGTTGTAGGTTCGACCGTTTTGGACCTCCACAAAACTTGGATGGAGGCTCAGCCGAGAATAGACCCTATTAAGATCTGATCCAGTTACTAACATTATGAGGTAGGGTGTCTTTCGCCATTTTTATTAACTCCTCAGGGGATAATGCGTAGATCTTGATGAAAACAAATCAGATGTGTTAAGTTGGCTTGTATCTGAGTACAATCATGTTGACTCTCGCCAGATGCATTTCGTTCCGCCTGGCTCCACTCACATCCATCTGGGATCGCTCCTGTTGGGAGGGATTTCGGCACCAGATTTTATGGTCGAGCCAATCAGGACCGCCGGGCGGGAGTTTCATAGATGTGACGTAGCGGAGAAGCGACTGTTTTGATTCAGACAACAATGGCGGCTCGCATCGAGGAAGCGAGCGTCAACATTGATGCCGCTATTTCATCCGTGTTGTCCAATCTACCCAATATTTTTTCGTTAAAAGAACGTCGCTCTCATCGACGTCACAGGTTGGTTTCGATGTGAGTGGTTGAAGTAGCACGTCAATAAAGATGACAGACAAGTGGTTTATCCAATCATATGCAAGGATTTTTGATAAGGCCCAGCCTTCTGAAACACATCTCCAATGGAGCGATCCCAGATGGATGAGTGGAGCGAGGCGGAACGAAATTCATCTGGCGAGAGTCAGGTTAGTGTATTATGCCCTTTAATTGACTTTATATTGAATTCAGTTGCATTGAGGTTATATTTAAAAAAAAAAAAAAAAAGGTGATCCATCTTGCAGCATCTCCACTCAATGCTTCAGTGCAATCATCCAGATGTGTCAGTGATCCACTTCTTCAGTGACGGACCGTGTTCTCCGTACAGGCAGGAAGGTGATTTCTTCTCGTTGTTCAGTGAGTTGAATAATAGAAGCTCTCAGGTACATGAAATTTCTTTGAGGCCAGCCGTGGCGAGGCAACACCTGATGGCGGTTGGAGGGGGGTTGTTAGAAAAGACAGATCACTTGACGAGTCGGCACCGTGACCCAACACATGAATGGACCCGCCATCGTGCTCTCCCGAAGACGAGCACTGTGCCGAAGCTGCTTCTTTGACAATACTCAAAGGTGGAGCTGGCAAACATCCCAGCCAGCGTGCCATCTGTTTCCCGGAGCGATGAGGATCCATCAGGTGGGCGTAGCGGGGAGAAGCTAAGTCATCAGGAAGGATGCTAAATGTAAATGTGCCACAAGGAAGAATGTAAACAAACCGCTACGGTATGAAGAATTAAACTGCACTTTCTCTCAGGCCCTCTTTCGCTCCCGCGGGATTCTGGGAACACAGGTTCTCCTGAAGTGGCTCCTACCGCTGCTGCTACAGCTGTTGATGCCGGCACGGAAGTGCCTGGAGATATAGTTAATTTAATGGCAGCGAGATGCTGACACCATTAAAACTCAGTCGGTAGTAAAGTTGATGAAATACTCATATCTGGGTAGAAATACCATGATTTTTTTTCCATGATTGTAGTTTAAATTGTTAATTTCGCTTCTAAATTAGCGGCAATTTCACTCTTCTATTTCTTTTTTTTCCTTTTATTGGGTGCAAAAATCCAATAAACCTTAATTTGCAACGTGACCTCTATATAGAGTCAGTACATCGTAAAGGACATTTTCATCATCTGTTGTTATTCTTGTCATGTGTATTTTTTCTAGCTTATATTTATTTTATCCCAGATTTATAATTTTCCTTCATAACACAAGTCAAACTCATGATGTATTAACATATGTGCGGAGTTATTATTCCTTCTTTGCGATTGGCAAACTAGAAAAAAGAAACCAAAACAAACAAAAATCTGTGAACACAAAGCAAACTATTTCTTTTGTTTTTACTTTTTTTCCCCCTGAAAGTCAGAAGTCCTTAGAATGACCCATCTCTTTGTTCTCCCTCTCCTTTCGCTCTTACTTCTCAGTAAATCCGGCGTATTTTTGTTGGACTCCCTCCCCGCTATAATTTCCCCCCTCTCCTTCTCTTTTTCCATCCCTCCTCGGCGCGCTCTGTCATTTTATTTTCACTGGACCGCCTCCCGGTGGGACAACATTCTGATGGCGCTCCTGACAGGAAAAACCCCCACAGCTGACTTCCATTAGAGAAAACTGGAAACCAAGACAATCCCATTTTGTCAGGTAGAGTTTCACTCACCGAGTCGGGCTCGAGCCCTTCCTCTCAAAGCTGACTCCCGACACAGAGCCTGTCACAGTAAAATCCTCAGGCTGTCCTGTCAGGGCCTCACTGTGGCTTATGTGTTCAATTAACGTCTTGTTGACTGATTCACCATTTTGTACACAGAACAACCGTTATCTCTCTCAATATGTGCTCATAAAACTCTTCTTCTAGGCTCAAATGGAACAATGTTTGAATTTTCTTGCCATCTAAGCTCTCTCATCTCCCACTTCTTTAAATGTATTTTGACCTAGAATTTGAAATCAAAGTTTAATGGATCAATCCGGGATGAAATATCAATTAGTTGGTGGTGATGATGAATCTGTCATGTGTGGTGGTAGAAGACGTGGTGGAAGGACCCATTATAATACTTAATTTTCTCCAAAAAAAGCAAAAACAAGGCGACATGAACGAGACGAGACGTGACAATACAAAACAATGATCGGACACAGACTGAACAAAATCCAGGACTTAAATACCAAGACACAAATGAGGGAACAAGACACAGGTGAGACACAAGAGGACAGGTGCAGGTAATCAAACAGAACAGTGACAGGGAGGACAAGACAAAGCAAACATGGACTACAAAATAAAACAGGAAGTGACAGAATCATGTTTACTGCTTTGTACCATGGGTTGGATCATAAGTCTAAAGTGTGAATTCAATCCCCATAATGAATTAATCTCCTAAATGAAAGTGTGCCTGCTTCACCCAACCATCCCAACATACAGACTTTATACTGCTTCTCCTCACTTCCTCCTGTGTATCTGTCATAATAAATACAGACACTAGAGGTCGCCGTCCAACAAGAGATGTAAATATGGGTCTGAATAAGCCGCTTTCAGTCAAACTATATGTCGCTTTTATGTTCGTATGTGCTCCAAAAGTCCAAATCTGAAAGCAGCTCATGATTCCAGTCGAGGTAAGTTCACCAGATACTTACATTCCTTTCTCTTTCTGATCCGAGGCCTCTTAGGGGGGAAACCTCTCAGCTCTGAGCAGGTTGATTAAGATGGAGTAGAGTCCCCATGCTGAGTGACCGGGGACGTCAAGTTCTCACTTTCCTGCTGCTGCTGTGTGTTACTGTGCATGTGTTGGAGGTTTCACTTTACCACGGGGTTCATGAAGTCGAGAAAGAAGGAGGAGGGATGGGGGGGGGCTGTCTGAGATTGTCAAGACCGGCTTTTAAAAAGACCCCAAGAGAGACGGAGAGGGTGATTGAGCGAGGGAAGGAAAGAGAAAAAAAACGAGGGAGGGAGGACTGAGGGACGGGGAGAAGGAGGCGAAGGCAGCGAGAGGAGGAGGACAATGAGGCTTTTGATGAGGACTTTCTGGGGAGCATATGTGGGTCACTGCATGAATAAACAGACTTTCACTACCTTAAGTCGGTGATTTACGCACACGCAGCCACACACACAGAGCCACGCTGTGTTGTTTATGTTCCCCATTCTGCCATTTACACACAAGGCTTTCACATATCACTCTTACAGAGGCAGACACACACACACACACACACACACACACACACACACACACACACACACAGATACAGAGCAACATTGTCTTGTATTCATTGTTTATGCCTCTCCATTTCACTCATTTATGGTTGTGGCCCCTGCGTGCCCTCTCTTTAAATCGGCCCGCTTACTCATACACATAAAATTTGGCCATGTTTCTCTCCTTCACACACACACACACACACTCGTTGTCTTGCCCTTTGGCTCACTCTCTTATTCACTGGCAGTCCGATATAGACGTATCAATTGCACTTTTTTCAAGCTTGAAATCTGTTTTAACGGGATGAAAAGATGCACGGCAGAAAGGGGCACGGCTCCGATGTTACAGTCAACAGGGAGGTAATGCTTCAGTCTTGTCACAACGCTGAAGTGTCCTCGAGCAAAACACTGAATTCCCAGCAGCGCTGCGACGGCTTCCACTGCAGATCTGACCTACGCCAGACCTGCAGGCTGCAGCATCTGATCGACTGACAGAATCAGTCCCCGGCTGAGAAATGAGCTCTGCTGCGGCAGCTCCTCTCCAAACCTCAATCTAAATGCTGAAATTGCTTTCATATTATAATACTGATTCACAGACCATACTGTAATTGTCAAGAGATCGCTCATTGTATAGTCAGATTATTAGAAGATTAATATTGTAAAGGGTCCTGAGGCAATTACCATTTCTATTCGGTGGCTGTTGCTCCCCGTCGCTTGATCATTCACAATCATGTTCCCTCTGCTGCAGCTGTATTGTTTTATGGCTTTTATTATTTTTTGCATGTTGTTTTTTTCCGCAGTTCTTCATGTTGTTAACTTAATATCTGGGCTATTTGTCTTCGGGTCAAATTCACATGTCGGCAGATTAGTTTTCATTGAATCTGCCGTCTTTCTTCCCTTCTTTGGTAGTGTTTCGCCCTCGGGAGTGTAAACAAACCTTAAACAGATGTATTCAGCTGCAGAGGGATATTGCTCTTACACCGCCGTTACATCATGCTGTTTACTATACAGTAGAGTCTCTATAGTTGTTTTGAGCAACACAATCATCGAGTCAGTAGCGGTCCTTTCATTCCTACGCAGCTCGGCTACCGGGGAAACTCTTTCTCTGCCTGGACGCGAGTCACACCGAGGTTAATGCCAACCAGAAACTGTTGGCTGCTGATGAACTTTTCACAGCCATCTTTTTACATTTGTACGCAACCTTGTGATTAAGCTTCATTAACAACAGCTTCTTTCTGCAAGTGCTTAATGGAGAAACACATCCATTAACACCTTTGAAGATATGTACAAGACTTTAATGTGAAAGGTGACACAGGTGAACCATGTAGGTCAACTGTGAAAGCAAAGTCTTACAAACAAAATTCACTTTTCTTGTCAGGTGGCGACCTCTAGTGACAATAATTATAACGGCAGCAAAGGAGGAAGTCAGGTGATGTAGTACAAAGAGTTCACATAGGGAGGAGGTTGGGGTAGTTTACTAAAAGGCAAACTAAAATGTTTTCTGAAAGCCAAACAAGAAGATTAACTGACTAAACCCAACTCAACTGCGAGTATACAACCAAGTTCTAGTACGCCTCTAAGCTGTGATAGTCATGTTGTTTTGTGAACAGTAATATATGTCGTTTTGGGAGTAACCAGCAACAGATATTAGACTACCGGGGAAACTCTTTCTCTGTCTGGACGCGAGTCACACGGAGGTTAATGCCAACCAGAAACTGCTGGCTGCTGATGAACTTTTCACAGCCAACTTATTACATTTGTACGCAACCTTGTGATTAAGCTTCATTAACAACAGCTCTTTCTGCAAGTGCTTAATGGAGAATCACATCCATTAACACCTTTGAAGATATGTACAAGACTTTTAATGTGAAAGGTGACACAGGTGAACCATGTAGGTCAACTGTGAAAGCAAATTGTTACAAAGCAAATTCACTTTTCTTGTCCGGTGGCGACCTCTAGTGGCAATAATTATAATGGCAGCAAAGGAGGAAGTCAGGTGATGTAGTACAAAGAGTTCACATGTTTTCCTGAAGCCAAACAAATAGATTAACTGTCTAAACCCAATTTAACTAGCAACAGAAATTAGACTGTACCCGATTATCCCAAAAAACACATTTGCAATCTGTGTAAAAGTGTTATAATCACATGAAGTGTTACTGGTAGGAGCATTAAAACAATGCCAGGGGTGCTCTTCAGTCAATGGCTGCAAACAGGAGTGAAATCAGAAACCCTGAGTGTCTAATGCATCTAAAACCCTTTCAGAAAGTAGTTGGCTTTTATTGGAACATTTATTTAGTGAGAGCTGACAGGGTTTACTGGAGTTGCTATCGTTTAACAGCATTTGTCCGTCGGGCGCTTTGCTGACTCGGAGCCCTCCCAGTGTGCAGTAAGCATGTTGTGGTTGTTTTTTATTTCGTGTAAGCTTTACTGCTCGTTCTTATGTGATTACCTGCTCCTTAACTATCCCGGTTGTTTTCACCATCCCCTCCACCGAAAGCCATAAAATGGGGGGGGAGAATGTGTTGTTGTTAAGTCGGCCATTGGATGTAATTTGTCCAAATTATCATGGTTCTTTACTGTTATTGCTACCTGATGGTTGCTGGACTCGACTGGTGGCCCCGACTGAAAAACACCCTCCGGCTGTACAGGAAATGTAAGACATTCGGAACTGTTTATGCTGCAAATGGTTTTTTTTAAATGTTGAAAACATCTTGGTGTCTGACTGAGATGCCACTGGACTTCAACCAAAAAAAAGTTTCTCAGCAGTTGCCATGATGATGAGAGCCATCGTTTCTGGGTGGCTGATTTTCTGGCCGCTTCCCTCTTCCCTTATAAAACATGGAGAGCTACTGTTTATTTCCTTTAATCCCGATCTACCAAAGTCTCTCTGCTCACGGCCTCTATTCCTCTCTCTCTGACCTCTATCATTTCCAATAACACCATCTGAGCTCAATTTTCGAGTTCAGTTTATTTTAGAAATGTAATAAATCTGGCGCCGTGTGAAAGCGGCTTATTCGAGCTGACGGCCGCTCTTTTAACTGGTCTGTCTGTTGGTCTTTTGTAGTTAAATCCTCACATCAAATCCAAGACAAGCTTCGGGGGGGCGGTGGAGTGTTTTTGCTTATCATTAGCTGAACCTCTGACAACATTTCCAAAGCATTACATAGCTTGTATTTTGGTTTCATTTGGCTTTGGTCTTCACTTTGATTTTCTCTCTCTCTCGCTCTCTGTGGGTCTCTCTCAGCAATACCAATGAGGATGAACATATGGAGAAAGAAAGAACTTTATTTCTTTAACAACTTGTTACTAACAAAACTGCAACAATTCTACATGATAAACTGAAAAAAATCAACCAGTCTTCACTGGTAAAATACAAAAACGCTGTATATTTCACCTGTGCAAGCAGTTTATTACGACCCATATTTGCATTTATTGTTTGTGTGACCCCTAGTGGTCACAGTAATTATTACAACTGGAATGGACACATATGGAATAGGTTGGCATGGATGGATCTGTCAGACGTTCATTCAAGAGACAGCAGTTCATAAAATGCAAAAGTGAACTTTGACTTATTTTATCTTATCTAACATACCAAACTCTAGATTACAAATGTGACGTCCGCCTACATGCAGCAGGTAGGTGCATTGGGTTTACTAATGACCTATAGTATGTTGGTGTTTGCTGCAGGGTGGGAAATTCACAGCGGCCATGGCCTCACACGTTGGCCTTGATGCCCCGTGAAAAAAAAATCATCATACGGCCGCAGTGGCCTTTGTGCCCATGGCTCTGTCCAAGTTCCACGTAAAAAGCGCCAGTGCAGCGTAGTGGGTTTGCCTTGAATAGAACTTAAGTGAGTTCGTGGTTCGCGCAGGTGGAGTCTCATTATCGCATCGATGATCTCACGTGAAAGCCTCTCAAACAGCAGCAGCGTATCAAGGTGCGCATGCGAGCTCAGCCGGTTTTGATATGATACGTGACTTATGTGACAGGATTTAGTTCGGTAAAGTTGGAAATATATTCACAGATTCGAATTTCCCGCATCAATAACTCATAAGCAAAACATTGTTAAAACACAAACGACGACTCTTAACTACCGTAGTAAGGTAGACAACGAATTACAACCGTATTTTCTTAAAAACGAGCGATCCTCCGAGCTGGACACATCACACTGGTCTCTGGTCAGCCGTCTGTGAGACGAGGGCGCAGGGACCGTCTACAAAGTGCAACACCCAAAAGAGAAACTATAAAAAATTCAATAACTTCACTATTATTCAGTGTAGTGTCACCAAAATCACTCCACACATCAACAGTATCCTGCTGGTTATTCCACAAATGTTTGTTTGGAAAAAAAATGTGCTTTGGCATAATTTTGGGGAATTTCTGGATATTTATCTGGGAGAAATATTCAATAACTTCACTAATATTCAGTGTAGTGTCACCAAAATCACCTAACCCTACTAAAAAAAATAAATTAAAATTTCTAATGTAACATTAACTTGATATTGGTATTAAAAATGTTTTAATACATAATCCATGTCATCCCATCACCACTACCAAATGCATCCAGGCTCCATCGTGGGGCTTCCTATATTACTCACGCTTCACCTTCCTTCTTAAAATATAATGGATGTCATGATAAGGGCTGATATTTCTCATCTGATGTGCACATGGCAATAAAACCATTATTCATTCACTCAGAAGGAAGTCTGTACTAACTGAAATATATTTAGCAAAAAGCCTGCATACAACATGCTTTTTGGACACATGCTGGTTTTGATAACGTTGATAGGTGTGAAGCAAATGTCAACATAATTGAGGTGGAGCAAAAAGGACACACACGAGGTGACATTTTCACACCTGAAGAGAAAACTTTCAAGTCCATAACGTGAAGAAAAAAAAAAAGACAGAGAAGTTCAAATGAAAACCTGAGCGTGAGCTTCGAGTCACATGTACGTTCTCACACGGGACATTTCTGCAACGGTTAGTTTACTTTGATGGAAGATGAAAACGTGTCATACTGTATCAAAATCTTTTTTTTTTTTTAAGTCCTGACCCATCTTCCTGTATCTCGGCATCCCAGAGAGTCCGAGAGAACTCTGTGCTACACCCGAGTCGGTTTAGCTCATCCCTTATCGCTGATTGCCGATCCCAGTGGCCCGACTGGACACACGATACCTAAAAAGGTCAACTCCGTGGTGATGCCGAGCCTTTGATCTGACAGCCAAGACAGCTTTGATATGTGCTTATCAGTGAAAACAAGGTTCCTCACTCTTCCCCTGTCTCCCCGTCCTCATTTTCTCAGTTTTATCCGTTCCTGGCACCTTCTCCCTCTTTCCCTCGTTCCCCTTTCTCTGCTCTCCCTCCGTCCTTACCCTTCCTGTGCCCTCTCTCCCTCCATCCAAATCATCCTTCCCCTCTCTCTTATCTCTCCCTCGTTTCTGGCACTGTTGAACTCACACGTTCCCTCCTCTCGCCGACTCTCTCTTGCACTTGTAGTCTTATCTTCATATAGCCTCTGCAGCTCTACACACACACGTACGTCCACAACTCTGTGAATTTAACTCAGGTTGATTAGAAATTCGACCGGTGAGATAGATGACGGGCAGACGAACCAACTCATCCGTCTGTATTTTATACATTGAGTCTCTATACATTTATTTTTACCTCTCTTTACCTTACATCTCCATCCAGTCTTTATATTATTTTCAAGGAATCTGAAAAACTGCACAACTTTATGATCGTCCTGTGGTTGGTCTATCTATTCACTCTCCGTCCCATTTATGTAATATTTATACATGAGCAGTTCAAAGTGCTAATAGACATCAAAGCTGGCTGCCAATCACACTCAAACAGTCAAGGGCCTCTTTTCAAGTAATTGTCGATGGGGTTTGAAGAGTGTTGTCCTTTCACCTACTGATTTTTGGAAGAGCAACCTGAGCTCCTCGAGTTGTAAAAGTGCAGACAAACACGAGGCCGTGGAACCGAACCATCAGCAACAAAAATAAGTGAAAACCTTGTTGTTGCTGTTGCCGACCAGCTGTGTAGTCGATCCGACGGACAGCTTGGGGAAACGGTTGGAGGTTGGGTAAATTTATGATTTGCTTTTTTTTTTTGTTGTTGCTGCTGCTTTTGATCAGTTGAACATGAGCCGGTACAGCTGTAACTATTGTTGTAGGCTGCGGAGATTGACAGGCGAGTGTGTGTTGGCTAGGAATAACAAAAAGGGATCATAGCTGCCGGGCTGAAAGCAAAGTGTTGTGCCAAGGTTTTTTTTTTTATGAAAGAGCATCGGTGTGCTGCTGAAGTTTGTTGAAATTTAGCTGGCTGCTACCTGCAACGATTGTGAGTTTCTAACATAAATGCATATGTTTGGACACATCTTGTACTGTATATCACCACATTTTCAGCAAATGCAACTGCAGAAAACATTGTCCTCTTAGATCTGTTTTTAGATCTCTCCTCTGTTTGGCCAGTAACTTACACATCCGAATCAGCCGAGTGTGCTCTATGCTGATAGAAGGCCGCTCGTAGCGGGTACAGTACAACATGTTCCCAGTGCTTTTCACATGCTGTACTCCGCAGACTCATCTAACAAGAGGGTCTCACTACCGCGAGCAGAAAACAGGTTCCCTAATGGTCTAAACTGCTGCTTCCAGGTCCATTTTTATCTCTTTGTGCCTCTTCCTCTCCTTCTTTGCCCCAGTAAATTTGTGTTAATGGATCGTATCCGAAGCTTCTGCTGATTTAATAATTTCTTGCTAAAAAAAAAAAGGGAAGCTTGACAAAACATGTTCTCTGATTTAAAATACATGGTGTAATTGGCATTCCTCCTGCTACTTAAAGGCATAATTATCAACAAGCCTGAGGCTTAAGAAAATAACAATTTGTCATTCAGAATGGCCAAATATCCCTTTTAGCTAAATAATTAAGTTTTCTCCTAGACTTTTGGATTTTATTGTCATGATGAGGGGACCAGCGGCTCAGTTCCAACAAAATGTTGTCATTTGACATTTCTGCAAACCACTGATGTGTTCACATGTGTTCGTGTCATTGGAAATATTACACATTGTACATTACATGTCTGTGACCTGACCTTCATAATAGGAGATGGAGGGATGTTGGTGTAGTCGTGTGTAAAAAATCTGCCAAGCCAGTGACTGCAGTTTGAGACTGTTTCAGTACTTCTGAGTGAGAAACCAGTGGATCTTTTTCAGGAGACCTGGCACAAATTCAGCCATGTTTCTGGCAGAACAGTTAGTATCTCAAGCCAAAACATGGACTTTTCCAAAAACCTGAAGTTTTGTGTCGAAACCTAACCAGAGCAAAACGCACAGTGCTGTCGTTACATGAACTAAAAAAACATGAAGCTGCTATACAAAGAAAATTTGCAGAAGCTTAAGTTTGCATTTGATTTGGGTCCAGAGCTGTCACTACACTACACATCACTCTTAAATCTAAATGTCCTTTTAGTCCGGCAGTTCGTCAGGATAATGGACATTTTACATTTACACTAAACACTCGACTGATGAAGGACACCTGAGAGACGGTGTAGCTATGAAGTTATAAGGCTGTCTTCTACTTTTTCGATTAACAACAGTCATTTTTGTTTTTAACTTTAACAAAAATCATGCATTGGACTTGACTGAAGTTTTTCAAGTTACGTTACAAAGTTGTGACCATTCAACAGCCTACACAACCATTCAAAGACCTCTGTATAATATGTAGTGTGTCGTAGAGCAGCATGTGTGAAGTCAGCAACTGAAGCCAGCTGATGCACATTTTTTAAACCCCTACATGGACTTTATCTCTTCAGTGGTTAAATTTTGAGCTTGTCCTCATCAGAAAAACAACCATTCAGGTTGAAAAAACCAAGCAGGTCATTAGGACCCATGTTAAAATTTGCTGTTAGGAGTCGATCTCTAGCAGCTGTAGTAGTTACAGGTGTAGAGGAGGAAGTAAGGAGATGTGGTATAAAGAGCGACAACTCAAATCAGGGAGGTGGTCAGTGATGATGATCGGATTTAACAAGGACATAACTTTAATTCAGGAGGCCAGTGTGAATCCAGAAGTCAACAGCGAGTTATTTTAAGATATATTAACGCTGTTAAGTTACGTGACGTCTATAACACCACGTAACTTACTTCAGAAACGCAGGTTTATTTGTAACGGAAGTGACAAAGTAGTTAATCAAACCGAGATGTTTGCCTGAACCAAAGCGAGTATTTGTGTTGACTAAACCAAACTGAACTGCAGTTGTTTTGGTGATATGTTGCTGACAAACAGCTTATTTAGTAGTCTAGGTATTAGAATTTGTTAAATAATTGTCCAGAGCCAACCATAATAAGACTTTTAAATCATTTTTCCAAATTTAATCCAAGATTCTGTACAGTTTGGTTAATGGAGCATTTATGAATACATCAACGTCGATCCAGCCATTAAGTGGTTGTCACGAATACAATGAACTGTGAGAACTTATTACAATTTTTTCCCCATTTTCTTCTTTCTGCCCGAGTCTGTCAAGCTCCCAATGTCCTCACTCTCCTTTTTCCCTTTTCACTTCTCACCTGTTTTTCTGTTCCTTTCCATTCTTTCGCTGTCATCTGCCTTAAAAGTCAGCGCGTGTGATTTATAAATCGCTCGTTCTGGCCCCACTTACATGTTAATCCGTCAGCAGTGGCTCTGCTGTGCTGGATACTGCAGGTCCGGCTGTGGCTCGGTACCTCCCAGGTCAGTTTACTGATCCAATATATCTTATTAATGCTTCGTACGATGGGGTTGATTAGCTGGAGGTTTTAATGAAAGATAACATCCGATGTGATGACTTTTGTTCATTTGGGGAGTCAAATTGTGAAAAAAACAGTTGAGAAGATGCAGGAATCGCTCAGCACTCAATCCATCATGCCCCGTATCTTTAGGCTTAAGCCGGTTATAAACGTCTATAAAGGTCTGAAAGCACAAAGGCAGAAATCCTCCCTTCGGCAGGAGTAAAGGCACAGATGGAGGGCAGAGCCAAGACTTAGTAGCAAGAGGGTTTTTTCTTTTGTGACAGAAATCCTTGAAGATGTGTTTGGCCTCTGTTGTCAGCGAGTAAAAAGTGAAAATAGGGTAAGACCTGGATTCATCCTGCAGAAATGGAGCTCTAATCACAGAGGTGACCACGAAGGGCCAGTAAGCCGGTCGCTGGTTTGCCACAACAGTCACATTTTATGAACAATAATGTATTTTATTGCCTCAAGTCCCAAATTTCTGGTAAGAGATAGACTTGTAGTTCTCGAGACCGGTCTTGGTCTCAAGACCACTTTTCCGTGGTCTTGGTCTTGTCACGGCCTCGACAGTCTTTGGTCTTGGTCTTGATACTCTCTGGTCTTGGTAGTGTCTTGGTCTCGGTTTAGGCGGTCTTGACTACAAGTCTACTCAAGACATAAATGCATTCATGATGTAGTAGCCTTTTGTTCTACAGTTTGAATGTATATGTTTATGTATCTGTTCTTTGTGATGTCTGTGTTGTATTGTTCTTGTCCCACTGAGCTACAGCTACAACTACAACTTGGTAAAGTGTGTTATAATTGAGATGCCATTGCACACATCAAGGTGACCAGTTCTTCCTCTTGTTAATGTACAATTTGAAGTACAATTTTGTACTATTTGTACTATAAACTATTTGTATTTTGCTTTTAATTTAATGCATTTTTTGGTGCACCTGTGTGCGGGTTCTACAACTCATGCAAAATGGCAAAAAACTAGTCTTTTTTTGGTCTCAGTATCGAGCTGAACAAGTCTTGGTCTTGACTTGGTCTGTCTTGGCCTTGGTCTTGGTCTTGATACTCTCTGGTCTTGGTAGTGTCTTGGTCTCGGTTTAGGTGGTCTTGACTACAAGTCTAGTAAGAGATAAGCTATTTGTGCAAACAATCACACAAACATCCGTTTTATTATGCAAAGTGTCAGCAGATAAGATCTTTTGCTCTTATTAGTGGGGAGAATGTGAGAAAATTTTTGATTCGTAAGATGTTTTATTACGATAAAATCATATTTCCGTGTCTTCTCTGATAGATAAATCATTCCGAGAGTGACAAGAAAATTAAATGGAGAGCGAAAGTGGGAGAAAGTGAGTGACAACCACTGCACCACAAGAGCCTCGACTTCTGACAGAATTTCATGACTTCAGCTTTCGAAGAAGAGTTTCAGAGGCACAGGCTCCACACGCCGTTTCAAAGAATTTGTTTCTGTGGAGGATTTTGGTGTCACACAGTCATTTTATCACTTTCTACAGGGAGGACTGCTCTTTTTTCTGAAAAATAACACTTTGAATTCACACGGATCCCTTTTACACCATTTGCTATTTGGCTTCCGAGCAACTCCACTGCAGAAATAAGGAGGAGGGGATTCTTCCTAGGATTCAAACCTGCAACCACCCAGTACAAAGCTTGCTCATTAGTCTTCTCGGCAAGCGCTACGGTGCTTGTATTTCAAGAGGGAGAGCCTGGGGTAAAAGAATCTGAAGGAAATATTGTTCAAAAGCAGCACAGCGTGGTACCATTCATACCGAGAGGACACAGGCTTCAAAATCACCTCATAATATCATGTACTTGAATCATCATCAGTATATATTATATTACAGCTGTCAGATGAAAAAAACACATCTTCAAAAAAAAAAAAAAAGACTCCAGAAATGAGGTTAAACTGATATATTTAGATTGGCAACCACACATTCAGAAATCACACGCTGAGGTTTAAATGTTTCATGGCTCTTTTTCATCAAAAGCTTATTCACGTAACATAATTAGCCGTAACGTTTTTGAAATGTTTCAATGTGACAGCGGTGAGTATGTGGTAAATACAGGATTTTTACATAACTGCCTCAGTAAATGGCATTTAAAAAACAACCTTTCGCCACCTGCATTCTAATTATAGTGCGCCGAGGGAAACGTAGCCAATGAGAGCTGAAAGAAAAAGAGGCAGGTTGAATGGTCCTTTATGTGTCTGTTAACAATTCAACCAAACATACCGTGTGGCTGAGAGGATTCATCAGATCACACTGATTTAATATGAAAGACTAATGAAGACAGTCAACAATTAAGTCTACATGGATGCGTCATTGCAGCTGGAAGTGCTTTAAAGTGAAGTTCTAGTTAAAGGGACTTGAGGCAGGATTTGTGAAAAAATAAACATGCATTTTAAGTTTTTTAATGCTAATGGGTGATGAAGCGTTCAAAACCATAAGAATGCGCCCACGCCACCTACGTGTCTCTCCGTTGCCTTGAACAGGCTGTGTGCTGCATAATGATCTGTAATTTGGGGCCTGAATTTCCCGCGCAGTCCTGCAGATGTGACGTCAGATGACGCTGAACGTGCGTCCTCGACGGCTTGGAAACAGGAAGAAGACAAGCACGGTGGACCCAAACTAGTGTTTGGGTAGTAATGGATTCTGCTACGGCCAGAAAACAACCCACCACCACACAAAGTCCACTAAAAAGCCATACTAAGAAGAAAACTAAGGTTTTATCAGAGGCAAGTCGTGAGTGGAAACGAAATTACAACCAAAGCCGGCAGCACCAGAATAAACATCGGATACATGTTCGACTCATGAAGGCAGCTTCAACTTGAACTGGGACTGAAAACAGATGCTGACATGGCTCATTTCCTAGTGACCAGGTAAGAAAACATTACAGGTCATGTTTAGAGCTTGAGTTGATAATCATAAGAGATCATAGAGGACTCGGAGTGACCTGAACGTGCAAAGTAGCGTTAGCTGCTAACATGTAGCCTAGCTTAGTCCACCGCTGTGTAACACTGAATAGTTACACTGCAGTCAAGCCTGCCGCCACTCCGAAAAACCCGGTCAAACTAGCCCCCGGTTGTTTTATGGTGCCTGTATATATTACATATTAAAAAAGGGTTTTATATTTTCAATATTTCCATACGAATTCAGACTTGAAATTTCAGAGGGCTTTAATTTTGAAATTCCACATCAGAACTTCCTTTATATGAGTAACTCTCTGGGGTGGAGTACTATCAGTCTGAACTGAAATTAGTCTGTGGAAAACCGGTAGTTTCCTTTTAATTTAAATCAGAAATTAAAGGAAAATACTGAAAATATTTGATATTTCAGAGGGCTTTAATTTTAAAATTCCACATCAGAACTTCCTGGTTTTACATAAGTGACTCTCATGGGTGGAGTACTATCAATCTGAACTGAAATTAGTCTGTGGAAACAGGTAGTTTCCTTTTAATTTAAATCTGTGTAACACTGAATAGTTACAGACTGCACATTTTCCACGGTCCTTTAGTCTGACACCGAATAGTTAGAAATATGTCCCTTTATATGTGGGACCGAAAGCCCAACCTGTTGACGTTAGCAGCTGGCTGTAGCCACAGGCTAACCGTTTGTTTGTTGTGTCTGTGTAGTAGCATTAGCTGCTAACACACAGCAGTCCCGTATCAGAGACGATGGCTGATGGCTGCAGTTACCCTAACGGCCGCCGTGTCACTATTCAGTCTTATTTCTTGATCCTGCCTCATGTCCCTTTAAAGGACTCAACTCCATCCAAGAAAAAAATCCAACCACAGCAATATTATTACTTTTATTTGTGGCCTTCTATAGTTTTGAACATGCGTGTATGGGATCTATGCACACACACACACACACACAGTATATATACACACTCGGGCTCCCAGAAGCAGATTTATGAAGCAATAAAAGCTCATCTCTCCGAGACAGTCACAAACACACACACACACGCAGACACGCGCACACATCACAACCGCGCCAAGCGCAGAGCTTTGCATATCCTTCTCCCCGTCAACACACTGGAGACAGATGTTCTCTGTGATATTACATCTGTTTCTGCAACACACAACTCATGGAGAAACACAGGCACGCACACACACACATATATCACACACACAAAAAGCCTCCCAGTATTGAGAAGGACACTAACACATTTTCTCGTTGGAACGAAGGGAGGCTTCTTAGTCCAAGACTGTACAACAGATCCTGACTGCTGGCTCGGCGAGGGTGACTGGGAGAAGAGAAATACAGAGCAAAGGATGAAACAAAGAGAGACAACGAACAAGAGCAGAGAGGAAGAGAGGGAATGTGTGTCTGTCTGTGTGTGTGTGTGTGTGTGTGTGTGTGTGTGTTGTTTGCCATTCAGGCCTCTTACGTGAGCAGTTCAATTACTTTTCGGCGCTGTGGCCAAAATGGATGGCGGGATGGAGGGACGACTAGTTGGCGAGCTAGTTCAAGGACTCCTTGGCTCTTTGGCTGTCGGGCTGCGTGGAGGGATGGCTGGCTGGCTGGATGGATGAGTGCCCTTGAGCAAGGCGCTTAATCCCCATCAGCAGCATCCCTGCTCTGCAGCTGCAGCTCTTAAAAATAAATGTATCACTTTGAGTTTGAAACATTCCCGTCTCGGGGTACTTGTGAGTGCACATATCTCGCCAAACCTGAAAGTATTTAACATGTTATCGAATTACACTACTTCTAGCTTCGATCAAGTGTTGCAGATGTCTTTGATTATGTTTCACAACCTGCACATGCAGTCAAATTAAGTGATTCGATTAAGTATACATAGCTGCTGGGCTGAAGAGGGCTACTTACTAGAACTCATTCATTTTAGTTAATTTATTCATTTGAATTAACATCATATATGACCAATCTGCAGTGTTTTAACTCCAACTTTTAGTATCAGATCAGGGTGCTAGGTACCTCATCTCATGTGATCCTCTTAGATCTCACTGCTGCCTTTTAATTTAGCATCTATGGCACCGTAATAGACTGGTTTTATTCGTACCGCAAAGATGAGACTTTAAGTGTTACTTTACGCAGACGACACACAGCTTTATTTCTCTTCCGATCCCACCAGTAAAAACCAATTAATCTCTCTCAGGGCATGCATAAATGAAGTCCAAATCTGGCTGCTCAATAATTTCAAGTTATTATCATAGGCCCAGACATCACACGCAATCACATCTCCCCACAACTTGGTTCCTTCTCCACTAGTATCTCTAGCCCCTTTTAGATAGAAAAGGTGGCACATTGCAGCCTTTACCTTGATGCAAATGTGCCGCCTTGTCTGTCTAAAAGGGAGGTGTAATATTCCACCTTTTCAAATAAGCCTCCACTTTTCCTTCTCTGGTAGGCGTCAACATGTGACGTGATGTGAAGCAGGAAGTTGGGCGTGAAGACAAGCAGGTCGAATTTGTCTTCAAAATAAGAGCTTCACATTGCACCCCATTGGAGTTTAGAACTGGGTTCTTAGCGGGGGGCTTTTAATTTGAAAGTAGCGACCGCTATTAGCTCGCCGCTACAACAACAAGCGGACAACCAAGACAGCTACAGAGAGCGAGGAGACGCTAGCATCTCCCGGATCTCAGCGGCTTTCCAGCTGCTCATCTTCGTGGATGAAGTGACGAACTGACTGCTGTGATCAGCTGTTTCCTGGTTTTAAAACTCCCGGCTGTGGGTGCGCAGCAGTGCACGTCATCCACACCTCCGCCCATCTCAGCATTTGCCACCACATTGCCGCCTCGGATTTACACAACAATGGAGGCGCAAATAAGTGTAACGTTACCCTCCGAGGCGCAAAATTGGTGGAACAAATCAGACCACCAATTTGCCGCCTCCTGTCTAAATCCGTGGAGCGAGCCACCAAAAGGACGGCAGATTGGTGGCTTATTGCCCAGAATAAAAACGGCTTCTGTTAGCTGTAGAAATCTTGGTGTCAGTTGTCTTGTTTTTTTCTCAGTTCTCAGTCCTTTTTGTCTCCCAAGAACCTGGTAACTTTCATGCATTCTCATGTAACTACTCATGCTTAAGCAAACACAACCTTTCCAGACTCCTCACCAATTAAAACAAATGAGTACATATAACCCCACTTGTAGCTTCATTGCACTGGCTTCCTATACATTTAAGAATAGATTTTAACGATCACAATGATAATCTGATATTGTTGGATATCTTGCCGTCATCAGGCGAGAATCTGAGGCTGCTTCCGGCAGTCATTTGATTCCCTTTTCAAAAGCTTTCTGACAGAGCGGCTCTGAAATAGTCAGAGACAAAAGTTCTTCAGAAGAGAAAGTTAAGATTATACACGCTTTTTATATCTCCCATGGTTTAAATCAGCCCTGGCAATCAAGCCATCAGTCACGCCATTTTTAAATTTCTCACCCTCCTTTCCCTCCCTCGGCCCACCACCTGTCACTCTTAGCGTGCATCACGCATTTACAAAACTGGCACACGCACACACACAAACACACAAGACACACATAGACTCATTGCACACAAAGACCCCCCACTCTGCCCCCCTTGACAAGAACCCCACATTTCAACTTCAAAATGGGACTTTTTCTTTTTTTTTTTGTGTGGAGCTGTCACAGAGTCATCACACCCCGGTTTAGTCAGAGAAAGAGAAATAGATTGAGAGAGGAGGGGAAATTGACACAGAGAATGAGTGAGAGTGAAAGAGTGTGACAGAGAGAGATGTCACCCACGCTCCCTTGCTCTTTCTGAACAAGTCGCATGGCACCAACTGAATGACACCGCTCCCACGTTCAACTTTAGAAAACAGACATTTTTTTTTTTTCTCACTTGTTAAAAGGCTTTTCAGGGTCTTTGTAGACTTTGGTAAAAGGCAGCAGAAGAGCAGAGGTGTACGCAACTTCCCAGTGGAGAAAGAGACAGAAATTCAGGTGTCTAGGGCGCCGTAGCTCGACTGAAGTAAAGTCTTGTCAGCGCTGAACCGTGTGAACTGTGGCAGTTTTGCATTGCAGGGTTTGAACAGTTTGAACAGTTCCTTTGACAGCGCCTTTGAGTTAAACAATGGAGAAAGTATAACGCCAGAGAGAAGTTTCCTGTACTGCTCAACAATACCTACATATATTTTACAGTTGTACGACTCCATCTGTGTATTTTGTGCGGCTACATTATTAATGGCCTAGAGTGCCTTCGGGTGGAGAAAGACAAAGAAACAAATCACGACTCAGGTTTAAAATTTAATCTGACACTTTCTGCTTGGTGGATTTTAAATGACTAGACTCTAAATAACTGATTCGTAAAATTACGATTAATGCGAGGTGCTTACTCCACTCCCCACGAGAAAGATCTCTGCTGGACGTGATCGAGCAAACGTTCCTATCAAATACGAAAGCTGTTGATCATGGAGGTCTCCAGGACTCACACTCGACAGCTTATCCTTTTTGTTCAGAACATGTGAAATCAATCCTCAACTCTGGGTTTATTTTTTAATCTTAACTCTGCTCGACTGTCACCGCATCATTTGTATCACTCAAGCCACATTCAGTATCGAATTTTGACAACTGAGGGGCAGAAGCTAACCAACACGCAACCCTGACACATGACGGCTTTCTAAATATTATATAGCTCACATGTTCACATACATTATGCAGACACATAAGCATCCTGCTCCATTGGAGTTGTGTTTTCTGACGTTTTTCGATTATTTATCACCAATATTTATTCTGCTTTTACATTAAGTTTGGCTTCATTTGGCCCCTTTAGCAGCTAGACGTGCACCCGTTTTTACCAGCTAGTTGCTAATTTTGTTCGGCTGCATTAGCGCGTCAATTAGAGCTTGTTCTCTGAAAACACCTGCTGTTGTTTTTTGCATTAGACTGATGAAACTGAAGCATGAAGTACATGTGTTAGATATGAAATAAATAAACACTATATGCTATAAAATAAACAAAGAACCTTTTAGCAAGAAGTTCTTTAAAGAACCCCCAAAGGTGCCTCAAAGAACCATCAAATGGTTCTTTAAAGAACCATAAATGATGCTTCAAAGAACTTTAGCAGAAATAGGTTCTTTAAGGAACCATTTTCAAGAAAGTTCTTTGTGGACCCAACTGGTTCAGTGAAGAACCTATTTTAAATGGTTCTTCAGTATTTTTCAGAATAAATGGTTCTTTGAGCATTTTAAATCAAATCATTATGGGTACGTTGAAAAACAAGTACAGTAACATAGTTGTTGGCCAGTTTGTATTGACATTTTTTTTTTTTTTGCAGATTAATCAATTGGAATAACTCCAATAAAAATGAAGAACCTTTAGTACTTTAAAGAACCACATAAATTATGCGAATAACCATCCCCTATATAAAAAGCTTCTTCAATTGGTGATGGTTCTTTAAAGAACCAGAGAGCCTTTTAAGACCATTTAAGAACAATTATTTTTCTGTGAGTGATATAAGTATTGGTATAACCCTTAGATGTGCTATCAAACAAACAAAAAGACTTGCAGACGAAGCACTCTGTAGACTCGGTTAACTGATTATAATACGTTGGTTCACTACTACAGTGCAATCAGTTACAAATTACACATTCGTCATTTAGATTAATGGTAATAAAAGAATATAAATTTGTAGTTTGTTTGTAGTTGACAACACATCTTCCTACGACCGTTGACCGCCACTGAATGATCGCTGTTCGGTTACATGTAGACAAGAAAATGACCTGGTTAGGTTAAGGAAAACATCCTGGGTTGGATAAAATCACTACGTCACTTCTGTAACTAAAAAACGTACATAGCGTGACATAACTTCACTATGTCAGCAAGTTAAAAGAACTCGTTTCTGTTTTACACTTGACATCGAACAGCGGCATCTGGAAACAAAACCCTGTGCTTGTTTCATCTGACTGTTCATCCCCGACTTCTTCCCTGTGTGGACTTTTTATACTTGACATGACTCCTCCTCACTTCCTCCTGTTCAGCTGTAATAATCAATACACAAATTGGAGGTCACCGCCCAACAATTGTAAATATGGTCATAGTAATCTGCGTTAATTTTTGACCCATATAGTCTTTTTTCTGGTGACGACAGGCTTCTATTTAAATTCTTTCACCAGAGAAAGTTAATTGGAAGTTGGAGTAATATTGAGTTGGTTACCTGCAGCTTACCTTTATAGTACATCTTCCAGTCATTCAGAAGTTCATATTTTCTGTCACCATAATCTATAGTAACGATTCTACACATCACATCTACCTTGTTGTGTAAATGTTGAGCTTCATCAAGTACGTAAAGCAACGAAATATGTAATGTGGGTCATGCAGTCGAGGCGGTGACTAAACTGTTTCCCCCTCCTGTGTGAATGCTGCCTTTATGAGGCGGAGTAGCTGTGCTTAAGATTCAGCACATCTCTGCAGCAGACTGTCACCCACACACACACACACACACACACACACACACACACACACACGTTATATATGAGCGTTCTGCACTAAAAACCTGGTTTTGGCCATCACACAGACACTCAGTCATCCACAAATTCATCCATCATAGAAGTGTGCCGCTCTAAACTGAAAACCTGGTTTTTAAGGTCAGCCGTGCACACTGACACACGTGCACACACACACACACACCTTCTTAAAATAAGCACAGAACGGTGAAAACCAGGTTTCAGCAGTCAGCAAATCACCCGCAAATGTGTTTAAGAGGCATGTTAATTACTCCAGTGTGCAAAAACTTAACAAGCAGCTTACCCCAGTTCAGTGCCTGATTTATTAAGACCACTTATGTAAATCAAGTCAGTTGCTATTTTCCAATTAGAACACTTGAGGCACAATACAGTGTGAGCGCCGAATGCAATACAAGTGCCAGGTGAGCGAGGAAGCGGTTTCGTAGCGGCGTGCAGGAGAGAGTCTGTGATTACACACATCCTGTGATTGCAGGTTTAGTTTGATTCTTCTCAGTGTAAATGTTCTGATTCTTCTCTTTGTCTTTGCTTGGTTTTATTTACACCACAGAGTGATTTGTAATGACGGGTGAAGCATTATTCAAACATTTCAGCTGAAGAGATTTTGTAATTAGTGGTTTTGCTTTAACGCGCACCACCTTTTTTTAAAATTCTCGCAAATTTCTCTTGATGTGTTTATTATTGAACCACTTGGAGTGAATAGAAATGATTAACCTCGTCTTGGATGCAGAAGGCCTGAACCTGAAACGAGCGCTGACACGGTGCCTCTTGCAACTATTCATTTTTCTCTTTAACAGGTGTCAGCGCTGAGATGATCGACCTGCAGACTGACAGAAAAGAGAAGCAGGAGAGCGTGGCACGGCACTTAATTAAGCTTTTTGTAAGCCAGCCTTGTATTTAACAAATTCTGGGGAAAAACACCAATTTGAATCAAAAGATTTAACTGGAACTTTGCAGATTTTCCACCAGCTTTGTGTCCCTACAGTGTTGGCGGTATATGCAAACTAATAAAGGTAAAGTTCTCTCCATGTTGCCTCCCCACGCTTTTACTTTTCCCATCAGAACTCCCCCAGGTGTTAAGCATCATCTGGCAGATTTTAGGGCTGTTTTATCAACTACAGATTGTACTTGTACCCATTTTTGTGTTCCAGCATCGACAGATACAACGAGGATAGTCCAATCGAGAGAGAGAGCAACACTTCTCTATCCCTCTTTTGGATCGAGTGAGGGTGTCTCACCAAACTCTAAACCAATATTCTGTTACTACACTGACTATTTCTCGCCTAAAATATTTGTAGAAACATTTTTGAGCACACAGTAGCTGTAATAGAGAATATTTGAGGAACAGGAAGCTTTTTAATAAGGGAATTACAGAGTTCCTTCTCTGTTTTCTCTGTTAATATAGCATCAATTACATTTTTTTGTGTCTTTCTACTGCATAGACAGCCCAGTTTGATGCGAGAACAATCTTTCCAGCGGGCCATATTTGTTATCCTCTCCTCGTGTGCCCTTGAAAAAATAAATCAGCAGTCGTGACACCTTCAAGGTGAGAGGTTAGGATGCGCTCCGTGTTGTTATGCATGCAGCGGTTGTGCACACAGGTTAGAAGATCTCCACGTTTTCTATCTTTACCGTCATTATCGGCACGGGAACTATTACAGCTCTTATTCATTTGTTAAACATATAGCTTTTAAAAGGCAGAATTCAAGCACTGGTCCAGTTTTCAGATTTCACCTGGGATTTTCTCTGTGAAAAGGTGTGAATACCCTCCAAAGTACAGTTGTTTTTTTTCCTCCACTGTTTGTCTGAGCGGTAAAAGAAGGGTTTAATCCTCAGCCCGACTAGCTGCTCCCACGCTATGATACCACAGCTTTGCATTCAAACAGCCAGCCACCTATGGATTCACCCACTAAAGACGAGAGCTCTACACTGAAAACCCGACGATCACCCGACTGCTCTGTCTGCCACGCTCTCCTCCGCCGGCTGCCCACACACTCACCTGTCAGGTATAGACAATGAACACGATGGCTCTACACTCGAGAGCCGGATCTGAACCCGAACACACTCTGTGCACTAGCCCGGGAGTAGACCCAGGGTGAATTCATTCCCTTTTCACCATGCACCAAGCAGCCTCGGGGCCTATTACTGAATCTGAAAAGTTGAGACTAACACTATTCTTGCCTTAGCCCGACGCCGGGAGAAGCCATTTAAAATGTACCAGTAGGAAGCCCTTTTAAGCCCGAGGCGGAGCACAATGGTCGCCCGGGGTTAATGGCACAGGCCCGAACTAACTCAAAAGAATAATGTGAAAGACCACAGGTGATCTTTTCATATAAGATCTTTTTATTTTGCAAGGAAGTCGGATCAAATATTCTTTCCTGGCGGGATGGAAATGCAGAACATCACCTCCGTGTGTGAAGGCTGTCGCCCACGCTTTCACCTGTTGTGGATGACAGTCGGCCTTAAACGCTCTGAATTCAGGTGACTTAACAGACCTCATGGGTTTTTTTTTTCTAATTGTCAGAAACCACAAGAATATTAAATATCCTCTGACGCTTTGCTTCCCTCGGTGAATAGTGGGATTTCTGCAGAAACTCGACTTTGTTTTGCGTCTTTGCTTGCGTCACCGCAGCGAGGTGAGAAGTGAAACCACTGGAGGTCAGACAGAAAAAGGTTTTCGAGGACGAGGGGGTTCATATTTGATTTTACACATTTCTGCTAAGAATATACTCACTCAGACTTCTCCACCGCTTGACTGTCAGCGGTGCGCTTTCTGAAACATCCTGATAAGTCATGCTTTTATTCGGTTCTCTGACTCGCTGCTACATCTGTGCCTCCGTCCCGATGGACTCATTATAGGCACAATCGTAGCTCGACAGTCAAAACCAGATCAAAGAGCACACGAGTCACCCGAGCATCAACCGAAAAAGTCAGGTAGGCAGCCAGTTGTCCATTTCATCACCTTTTTTTCCAGTCAGTCAGTCGTCCATCCAACCAGCAAGTCAAACACCCGAATGTCCTAAATTTTGAAGGTCTGTTATTAGCGACGACACGGACAGTTAATCACATTAATTAATCTGACAGGCTTTATCAAAGACATTATGAGCACAGAAGAATAGAGGGAGGAGGGACAGAACGAGGGGAGGAGGACAGGAGAGGAGAGGACCGGAGAGAGGCGAAGATGACAGGTTTATAAATTCGTCATCACAGGACGAGAGGGGCAGCGAGGACGAGGAGGAGAGGAAATTAAAGAAGGACAAAGCAGAGAGAGAGACAGATGTTATGACAATAGATGTGAATAGGGTTACTTTGTGGTTAATCCTCTATAATTCTGCCCCATTTCACAGGCGGAGAGTTTCCATAGGAGCTCATTATGGGCTTATGAATCTGCAGGGGTCATTTCTGAAGTGCAGCGGCTGCCTCGGCACACCGTATTTGTGATTTCACAACACATAAGAGGATTAAACAAGGTGGAAAATATAACATATTAGAGCAATTAAGCTCCGTTGGGCAGCCAGACTAATAATTTTAACAATCTAATAACGACAGAAGGGAAATACAGAGAATCAGAGAAAAAAAGAAACCACTGACATCTGCAGCAGAAGTTATGTTGTTATACAGCGATTACAGCTGCACAGCTACATTGATACTGTAATTGTCAGTGTTGTTATTGTGTCACATAGAACCGAGGGTCCAACAGACCTGGTATTACCACGCTGGGCCAAACATCCACAGCATTAATGTCCAAGATGCATGTACTGCTGAACTAAGTACTTCATAGACTACTTGCATGCATAATATGAAGTACTCTTACTGTGTACTTTTAGAGTAATCGTGGGTCAAAATCCTGACCAGATCACAAGAATAAGGATATTTCGCCCAACTTTGATGTGCAATAAAAAACTTATTTTCCATAAGTAGTCCAAGATTCATACACTGCTGAGCTAAGTACTTCCTAGACTACTTCCATGTATAATATGAAGTACTCTTACTGTGTACTTTTCGAGTAATCCTGGGTCAAAATCCTGACCAGATCACAAGAATAAGGATATTTCGCCCAACTTTGATGTGCAATAAGAAACTTATTTCCTATAAGTAGTCCAAGATGCATGTACTGCTGAACTAAGTACTTCATAGACTACTTGCATGCATAATATGAAGTACTCTAACTGTGTACTTTTAGAGTAATCCTGGGTCAAAATCCTTAACAGAGAACAAGAATAAGGATATTTCGCCCAACTTTGATGTGCAATAAAAAACTTATTTTCCATAAGTAGTCCAAGATTCATGTACTGCTGAACTAAGTACTTCCTAGACTACTTGCATGTATAATATGAAGTACTCTTACTGTGTACTTTTAGAGTAATCCTTTGTCAAAATCCTGACCAGATCACAAGAATAAGGATATTTCGCCCAACTTTGATGTGGAATAAAAAACTTGTTTTCCATAAATAGTCCAATATATATATACCACTGAACTAAGTACTTCATAGACTACTTATATGTATAATAAGAAGTACTCTTACTGTGTACTTTTACACAAAGAAACAGCTTCATGTATCAATGCAATGCATAAAGGCAGCACAATGAAGCAGCACCATGAACTACAGCTACGAAACGTAAGGGTTAGATTTCCTGTAAAACGTCCTTGAAAATAGCGAGTCTTCAGGTGTGGCTGTGTGCTGAACGACTGGTGGGTTCTTAAACACAGCCTTGGATGGATGTTGTTCTGCATTCCAATAGATCGTCGAGGTGCCGGTGCTATTTTTCGATCGTCGAGTGTTCGTCGAGCCATTGTTGGTGTCGTCCTTCACAATTTTTTTCCAATTTTGTACTTCAGACCAAAATTACACAGCAGAAAGTGTAGTTACCTCTCACACAGAAGGATATGTGTAGGTCAGTAAATATGCAGAGGAAATGGTCAACCACAGTGTCAGATGCATGTTTTTACAGTAGCAGTCGTATTTTCTGTTTGTTTGTCTCCTTCTCTAGGTTTCCTGCATGATGCGGTCTCTCAGGGCGAGCCGAGCCTTAAGTGCCACGTTCAAGGACACTCACAGACAGATGGGTACCACAGGGATCAAAACTCGCAACCTTCAAAACACGAGCCGGTCACTTTGAGCGGTCTGCAGCTGTCCGTCAGCACTCTGTCAGTCGGAGTCAGTATCAGCAGGCGACGCCGGGGTCACACACAGGAAATGGTCCGGTTTGACAAAAAATGTAGGCCATTAAAACCTGAGCTTAAACAAGGTATTAATGAGCGGACGTCATTGTGTCGTTACAGGCGGGGTCATCGTAATGAGGACATAACGAGTTCAACAGGGTGAGCGAGAGGGTGTCACGATAATGGGGACATAATGGCGGGGTGTCACCACGAGGCGTCTACATATCGAGGTGTCTCTAATAACCTGCTCTAGGTGTTTACCCCCCATCCGACGTGAGAGAGACGGACAGGAGGAGTGCAAAAAGAGGAGGGAGGCGAGACATATGTGGGAAGACAAAGATGGGGAGAGGAGGTGGAGAGTGGCAGCGGGGAAAAAAAAGAAAGATGAGGAGAGATTAAAGGGGCAGGGTGCAGTGATTAGAATGTGATGGCCTGTGCAGAGCCGGGCGTGCTCGTCCGTGTGTGTGCGTGTGCCTGTGTGTGTGTGTGTGTGTGTGTGTGTGTTCGTGTGTGTGTGTGTGTGTGTGTGTGTGTGTGCACTCGCGGTCTTTGAATTAATGAGAATCTCAGATGAGAGGAGAGGGTCATCATGACCTGCATGCAAATGACATCACACACACACACTACGTAGCATGCACACCCCTCGGTCTCTTGCTCACACACACACACACACACTTGCAGATGCTTACAAATGCAAGGGACACACACACACACACACACACACACGCCCTCGCGGTGCTTTTGTTTGGTCTGCAGGCGTGGAATGCATCAACGTGTCAGTGTGTGAGTGGCGTCGGGCGACACAGCTGCTCTGCCTCCTGTCCTACATGACACCATGTCATTCATATGTGGCTGTCAGTAATGGAGAACTTTAGTCTGCCTCCCGTCGCTCAGCAGTCAGCAGCCAGTCAGCTCGACTAACAGCCACCCACATTATCTTTGTTTACTGAGGGGAAGGTCGAATTTCCACACGTCTTCCTTACTGGAGCAAAAAATCAGTTTAAAATAAAAAAAAAAACCCAGATCCCCCTTTAGAAATAATAAGGAAAGGGTAGGAGTAAGTGTGGATTTAATTACTCGAAGACACAACAAAAACAGGCTGGGACTGATCCGAATGGCTGCCCAGTGTCAGTTGTGCGTTTGCATTCGTGTCCACGTCTGCGTCCGTATCCGTCATGTTGGACAGCCGATACAGAACTGCCGTCAAAACAGGACATTTTTTTTTGCGAGATCATCTTTGACTGCATTGCGTGGTCGCCTGTCATGGCACGGCATGTTGTTCGACGTTCATAATGTTTAACGACTGTCCGAAAGCATTATTGCATTTGGCCATTTCTATATTTACAATGTAGTCTGTGTTATTGTCTCTACGTTATAATGTCCCTGCATTTAATGTTTAGATTTAAGATCTCATGGCAGAAATAACAGGTTTACAAAGATACAGCAATGATTTAAGAAGAAAAGGTCACAATGTAAATATATATTTTCACCTCTCATCCAAGAGGCTTTGTCAGTTCTAACTAACTGGAGGAGAGTCGCTAACCATCTGTCTTCTCAGGCCAAGATGTTGTACATTGTTGTCCTCAAAGGAATTATTTTTCTCCTTCAGATGTAAGTGGACAGCAGAGTCTTGACCTGAGGAGTCGGCCCTCCTGTGTTGTGCCATTCGTTTATGGAGAGGTTGTTTTGTCTCCCCGGTGTACAAATCTGCTCAGTCCTGGCTGCATTGAACAGCATACACTACATTACTGTGTTCATGTCTGGGTGTTCTGTCCTTAGGATGGAAAAGTAATTGTCTCAGAAGTGTACTGCCCAGCTATTTAGACCGATTTGACTTTTCATGCTTTGGCAAGATTGTTCTTATAATGTCCTTAATACAATCATCATAGTGAAAAACTAAGCTCACAGATCTCAGTTTTACTCGAGCTGTGTGTCTGTTTATCCGAGTGGTGCTGCCGTACCTAACTGTCCGAGACGGCTGACGTGTTTTGTGCATCCGCTCACGTCGGGCAGTGACAACAGGCCACTGACAGTCGGTTGACATCGATGACGTAAACGCAGTCATGTGTGGAGCACAGCAACAACGCCGTGTGTGATCTGTGTGGGTGGGCGGACTGTGTGGTGTGTGGTGCGGTGGCAACACCACAAATCTCGTTGCATCTGAAATTTAATCACGGTACAGAATGTGATGAGGTTATGCAGCGGGGCTCTCGAGAAGAAAGGTGCTGCTAGGGCGAGACAGACGGAGTCCTGTGGCACCGGCAGGGATTATAAAGGTGCAGGGAGAGAGTTTGTAGCTATTGGTAACATTAATAACTGTCACTGAGCGTTGAGAAGTGAGTCACGTCCATCAAGGATTGTTTTTTGTGTCGATGCTTTCGAAGAATGTGATTTTCGCACATTCTTAAAGGGATATTCCGGTGTAAGTTTAATCCATGGTCTAACACACCTTGACACCGAGTAAGACTCCCCCTCGAGAGGTCAAGTTAGCTGACCGCTAGCTTAGCTAGTTTTAGCAACCTCAGAAAAGACCGCACGAAAACAATACACTGCCGCTTATGTCTCCATTTAGAAGCTCAAGGATGAAAATGTCTGATTATTACTCCATGGAATGCTCAGTTCTTATTATCGAGAGCTGACAGGGAAAATAACAGAAGTAATGGAGTAATAATCAGACATTTTCATCCTTGAGCTGCGGAAATCTACTGCACTCGGTAATCGACTCGTCAGGGCTTCCCCACACAGGCAGGCTGCTGGAGGAGAGGGTGAGTTGTGCTGTCTTTTTAATCCAAATCCAGCAAAGCTAGCAGATGTTTGATGCTTCGTACTGTGTGCTGGGACTGTACATGTACTGTTGCTGAAGTTTGCTGCTGTTCTCACCATTAATTGTGGCTTTTTGATGGCGGTTTCTAGTTGGAGACATAAGCTGTAGTGTATTGTTATCGTGCGGTCTTTTCTGAGGTTGCTAACACTAGCTAAGCTAGCGGTCAGCTAACTTGACCTCTCGAGGGGAGTCTTACACCGGAATATCCCTTTAAATCTACTGAACGCACTTCGGATCTATGATACAAGCCTGGGTTTTACTTTATCTTGGATCAGACATGAAATTAGCGGTATCACACATCACTATTATCCTGTCGCTGAAAAAAAAAGACCACCAGACAAATTTAAGCATCGTGAAAACCTGCCAACAAAACAAAGCGCCAGGTGACTCAGCGTGACTGTGTGTTCAGCCGAGATTTGCTCGATTCGAATTGTGTTTTCTGAGCTAGATGAAGTAACTCCTCCTGCGACTGTTTCAGCTTTGCTTTTATGTATTTTTTTTCATATATCAAAGGGATCCAAATGTCCCCCTAAATACGTATAATGTTGTCAAATGACCTGCGTTAACAGTCGTCCATACTGCAGTCCCTTTGGTGTGTTTCATTATCCCTCCTCTCCACTGCTTTTGATGTGCACTTTATCCTACTAAAGCACACACACACACACACACACACACACACACACACACACACACATATGGATGCCCGTAAGTTATTTCTGCTCGGCTGATTGTACGGCAGATTGAGCTGAATAATCCTCAGCAGAAGACACTACAATTTTAAAGCCTCCTGCTAACGCATCATCAAACACAGACGGGAACACACGAGCACCTGTTGCTTCCCGACACCCACTGGTTGCTGGAGCTCAGGCGTCTAGATTTCATCTCTCTCCCCTAAATAGTCATTAAAACAGTGTGTTGAATATCATGACATTCAAACAGAATCGTTTCATACATTAAGGAGTCTTTTCAACACAAGACGGATTAAAAAACACACGTTGTGGGCAGCATTTTAAGTGCCAGCGCTGCTTATCACAGCTACGCAGACGACACTCTGATTTACAGCAACAAAAAAAGCTGGATGCAATTAAATTTCCTTTAATTAAACATATATATATGACAGATAGTATTGTATTAGGCAACAAGGAGGAAAGAGTTAAAGTTATTGCTCAGCTGTGATTCAGAACTGAGCCCCAGCAGCTCATCACACCAGGACAGGAACTAAATCAGCATTTCATCATCTTAAACAAATAGCAGGAATTAGAGGTTTTATAGTCGGACAAGATTTGGAAGAAACCCTTTCATGCCTTCATTTCAAGCAGGATGGAGTCTTGTCTGATCTTCCCAGAAAAGACCTAACAAGAACCAATGAAACTTACCACATTGACCACTCCAGTCCTTTAATATTTACACTGGCTGCCAGGTACAGAAAGAACTTTAAAGTGCTGCTGCTGGTTAATAAACGACTCAATTATCTCAAGCAAAAACCTGTCAAGTTAAAACTTCTCCTGTGACGTCTCTACACTCTTAGAAATAAGGGTTCCAAAAGGGTTCTTCTACAAGGGCTGAGGTTCTACCTGGAACCATTTGCTTCTGAAAAACCCTTTCCCGAAGAAACAGTTTTTCAAGGGTTCTTGGTAACACTAACGGTTCCAGTAAGAACCATTCTGATCCAGAGAACCCTTTAAAACCCTTTCCTGAATAAAGGGTTCTTCAAGGGTTCTTGGTAACACTAATGGTTCCAGTAAGAACCATTCTGATCCAGAGAACCCTTTAAAAACCCTTTCCTGAATAAAGGGTTTTAAAAGGGTTCTTGGTAACACTAACGGTTCCAGTAAGAACCATTTTGATCCAGAGAACCCTTTAAAAACCCTTTCCTGAATAAAGGGTTTTAAAAGGGTTCTTGGTAACACTAACGGTTCCAGTAAGAACCATTTTGATCCAGAGAACCCTTTAAAAACCCTTTCCTGAATAATGGGTTTTAAAAGGGTTCTTGGTAACACTAACGGTTCCAGTAAGAACCATTTTGATCCAGAGAACCCTTTTTTGGAGAAACAGTTCTTCGGGGATTGTTGAAAGCATGGGTATAAGATCCTGTATGGGTTCTTTGTAGAACCTCTCATGGGGGGTTCTGGGTGCAACCTTGCACATACAGTTCTAGGTATAACCCTTTATGTTGGGTTCTAGGTAGAACCCTCCAAAAGGGTTCCAGATGGAACCTTTATAAAAGGTTCTACCTGGAGCCAAAAAGGGTTCTCCTATGAGGACAAGCCGAAGAACCTTTATATGGTTCTACTTTTATTTCTAAGAGTGTACTGCACTTATATTTCCCTTGTTATAGTTTAAACTTATCACTGCACTGTGACTTTTTCTTTCTCAGCTGAATTTATTCCATGCTAGATTTGTATTGGTTTGTGTTTTAAAAGCCACTCTTGTGTCTGAACTTTGCTGTATAAATAAAGCTGCCTTTCCTTACACATCAATCACATTTTCATACCGAACTCTCCCTAAACAGTGGAGGTAGAATATGGACCTTTCTTTCCTATCTTCTGATGGCCACCTAATTGGTGTAAATCAGATATTTAGTACAATTGTTTTGACATTGGGTCATATTTGTTTTGATATTTGATGTAACAGAGCTCTTGTAAATGTGAGTACATGCTTGTGTGTGTATATGGATGATAAGAATTAGCCGGTGCCCAATGATTGATCAGCTTGAAGACCCCACGGCCTCCTGATTGGCCGTGCTGATGCCATCAGTCCATTCAAACCTCGGCTAACAACCAATCTGTGCCAAGTGGCAGCTTTTACGACCTTAGCGTGTTTACAGTGTGATTTAGGGAATTTATCAATTTCTGTTTCGGTTCCATTCGGCTCATTTGTAAATAATCGGTGGTAAATATTTCTCTGTAGATATGAAGCACTCATCCCTCATGTGGGGTTTCATCAGACACACTCGGCTGACTGGCTCACGCTTCATGCTCCACGAGTTAGATCCGAAAAACAGCTTTTAAATTTGATGCACCTGTTTTCCTGGAACAAAAGACAGCAACTCCTTAAAATCAATACACTTATAACTTTTCAAAACTTCTGAAAGTTAAACATCTATCAGGTTCAGAGACTCATGTTTCATCTCAGTTTCATCCTCAAACTTGGTCACTGGAAAACAACACCAGTCCTGCTGTCATGGCTGGTCATGAATAGCAGTTTGGTGGAAGTGAAAAGCCTTTTTGTTTGTTCTGAACAATCGTCTTCTTATTCTTCAGTTCAGTTAGTTTAGGTCAGAGGCATGTCATTTGTTTTAAATTTTGTTTTTTGCGAGTTTTGTTTTGTTTGTTCTTTTGGGTAAGGGCATGGTCAACTGTCGGACGGCCATTATGGGAGTAAGAGGACATCCTACTCTTATAAGATTTCCCCTAGTTCAAGGATATAACACATCACTAACTCACCAACTGAGAGAAATACGAGGCTCTGAACCTGATAGATGTTTAATTAATCCAATGATTGTCAAGTATTAGCATTACTTCTGTAGTCCAGTTCTGATCCACTCACTGAAGTATTCTACGTATTTATTGATAAATGGCTGCGAATCTGTTAGTGAAGCTCTGATCTCTCCCCATTTAAAAGCCAGGTTGACATTGAACGTTGTCTTAAACGTGATGGTTCGAGCTGGAAATGTTGTGACTGTCCATCAAAAAAAACACCTGTGTGATGTTCCAAAAATACACGGAGGTGATGACGAGCTCTAAAAAACAGATAAGGGTGTGTACTCAGCTGGCGTGTTTTCCTCCTCCACTTCAACCCAACTCTCCTTCAGTATCTACGGAAAGGAGCTCTGCTTCCGTCTATATCTGTTCATCCATTATGCATGACCAATTTACAGTGAGGAGATAGAGAGGGAAGGAGTGGCGAAGGGAAGGAGGGGGGGAGGAAAGAGGTGGAAAAATGGCAATTTACTAAAGCTGAGAATTGATAGAGTCTATATCTATATTAGCAGGGATAATCAGGATATTGGAAATGTGGCCACATCTGTATATCTATTCATAATTGATGACCCATTTTCACATTTATTTACACAAGTGGAGAGAGACAGCGGAAGAGAAGGTATTGCCGCTTTCAGCCCCGGAGGCGATCCGATCTGGGAGCATCATTGGCGAGAGTCTGCTGTTATTGCTTACCTCGCACACTTTAGTGTGTGTTTCTGTGTGCGACTGTGTGCATTTGTGACAGTAATGGCCCTCTCTCCTTGGAACAGATGCCCTTAACAGATGTCATTCAGCTACCGACCGTGATAGTCAATAAGACAATGAATTGTAGCACACCCGCTCGCTCCATCCATTCATTAGGGCTTCACAATTAATCGAAGAGCAACACCAAATTGCAGCACTGACTGTTGCACTTTTTCTAAACTGCAAGAGGCTGAAATGTCTTGTTATGGGGAGAAAAGTATTGCTGTGCGGTGCAGAAATGTCAGGCATTTAAATGTTTCCATTTCACTCAGCCCGAGCAAATCTGAGCAGCGGTGAAACGAACACATCCTCGCTCCGAAACTTTTCAAACGAGGCAGCTTCTTCAGCGGCCTCCTGCTTCAAAGTACGATGCTCTTCTCATCCCTCTAGTGTCGGTTTTGCACGTGTGGGGCTCCAGTTAGACATTCAAAATAAACATAACTGACAACATATCAGATCTTAAGATTATGTGGGTCATTCCATGAAATCAGTGCCTTTTCAACTTTGAAAAGTTAAAATTTCAATTATATTTAATTGCTATTTTTTCAGTAGCCAGGAATTAAAGACAGTTTAAAATGACAAGAAATTATATTGTGCCATCTCAGCTATGGAATTTCATATTTTATAACTGTTTTAGTCAAGTCCTGTTACTGGAAAGGTAACAGGGTTGACAGTAACAGGGTTGACCATTTCAAGCTAATTTGCCCATTGCTAGCTAAAACAAATGTTAGCTAAAGCACATGCTATGTACTTTGAAAGGAAATTACATGTACATATTGATTATATTATGAGAAATAAATAATTGTTTGGATTTATATGTTAAAAAATGGTAACAGGGTTGACGTTGTATGCTTGTACCCCTGGTTCAACCTTTAAAAAACATCAAAAATAGCACATCAGAGATGAGCAAAACTTACTTGTCACTGAGCTGTTAGCATCCTGGTTCAGAGATGATGCAACCTCCTGTAAATCATGTCAAATCTAGAATGTACCGTTATTTTGATAGGGTTTTTTGGTTAGGGTAACAGGGTTGACATAAAATTAGGGGACACCGATAAATTGGTAAATATTTATTACAATTAATATATATTTTTACCAAAAACACTGTTTCAGAATAAGATCATACTTAAAACAATATGTAAATGTGAACATTTTAACATTTTGCCAACATTTTACAAATTAAAAGTCCTGCTGATGTACAACAACAACAGTGAGGGACAGGCCACAAACCTCACCCTCATCAGCTTAAAAATCATTTTTATTATTTAAAATAATATTTAATTGATTTTAATTTGATGTTTTATTGAGGAGAGAAGACATGGTAATGTTATATTTTCAAATTATATCTTTGTTTGTTGTTACTGTAATTTTATGACTGATAATTTCTTGGGGACACAAAAGACACCGATTTCATGGAATGACCCATATATTAGGACTTTTGAACTGTTCTGAATGTTGTGTAACGATCACAGTTTGGTTTTGTTTAGGCACTTGTTGGTTAGGTTTAGGAACAGAACTTACATAAGTTCTTTCACGTCACTTATGCAGCTTACGTTGCATCCTTCACGTACGTTAATTACTCCAACTTTGACACTGACACACTTTGGTTACTACAGCATCAACCTTTTCATGCACAAGCCTTGCTCAGCAAAAAATATATCTATATTTGCATTTCCTGCCTCCATCACCGTGCAGAGCAATTGTTAATCTTACAACAAGTCAACTTGTGTGATGTTATTTAATGTGTGTATATATGAGTATCTCCAGTGTTGCTGTGAATAACTTCCAACAAACATGCTCTTCTTTAGTCCGTATCCCACTGTGGCTGAATGAGCAATAAATCCTCCATCTTTCTGAATCATCGGAGACGTCTATCCTTGTCTGGGTTATTTATTAAAAACAACTGCTGCTCGTCTACCGTAAGACAGCTTCAGCGCTGTCGGCTGCCGCTGTCAACATGTACATTACAAGTGTAGCGGGGGCGTTTGAACTGCGCCTTGAGAGGATATAACTTTAATATTAAAATGCAATAAGTCTGTGAGCGAACGAGCTACCCTAAACACAAAACCTTTTCTTGTTGGAGCAACGGAGCTGTAAGAGCAGAAAGGCCCTGCACACCCACACAGGGGCTGGAAGTTACTGGGATAAGACTTATTCGCGGGTTGAGGTTGGGTACAGCGCTGCGAGGAGTCTGAAGGGTCCCCAAACCACTGTGTACAGGTTTTAAAAATCAGAACAGGTGCAGGAAAATAAAGGAGATGTCAATCAAGTACAGTCTTAACGTGAGGTCCGTGTAGAGGTTTGAAATCTGACATCTGTAAGCTGCTGTTTACATTAATTCACAATTTTACATTCAACTGGACCTGATGGAGTATAATAAAGCATAGCAATGCTAAAATCAGACCAAAAGCGGGTAAAAAAATACAGAATTGCATGTATAATGTACAGCATGCATGGAAAAATAAATGGCCTCGATGATCTTGCAGTGGTTCGTATCAGTACCTGATCAACACCGGCTGCCTGATCCACTCTGCACAGAAATGTCCTACTTTTGTTTTTATGTTATTCGTGTATCGTCAGGATCGTGTACTGACAGGGCTTTTCACTTGGGACCCTTTAAAAAACATTGCATTGCCACTGAGTTGTGAGTTTTCGAACTTCCGACAGTAATTAACAGTCCGTATCTGAAAAGATCAAACTAGCCAGTATCTGGCAAAATAGTGGGGTTAAGAAGAAAGAATGAAATTCTGGGTGGTAGAACTTGTTTTTTTTATTTCTTTCCTTTCCCCTGTCCCTTTAATAATTAAGGAAAATAAAGGAGATGTCAATCAAGTACAGTCTTAATGTGAGGTCCGTGTAGAGGTTTGAAATCTGACATCTGTAAGCTGCTGTTTACATTAATTCACAATTTTACATTCAACTGGACCTGATGGAGTATAATAAAGCATAGCAATGCAAAAATCAGACCAAAAGTGGGTTAAAAATACAGAATTGCATGTATAATGTACAGCATGCATGGAAAAATAAATGGCCTCGATGATCTTGCAGTGGTTCTTATCAGTACCTGATCAATACCGGCTGCCTGATCCACTCTGCACAGAAATGTCCCAATTTTGTTTTTATGTTATTCCACAGTTATTTTAAAACTGCCATTTTTTTTAGTACTATGATTCTTTATAACGTCAGCAATTAAATAAAAGTGAAATCTTACATTTACACAGATTAAAAAACGATTTTGTCGATCTTGATGAAGCTTGTGAATATTCTCATTCATCCAGGTCATAGTTATCTCAAGGAAATTGAATCGAAAGCAAGACAAAAACAAGACAAAAACCAAATCCAGTTGCTTTCGATTCAATTTCCTTGAGTTATCTTGATGAAGTTATAGTAGGATTGTGTCACGATCAGCCATCATGTCCTGAGTAATTGTGAATAAACACATTTGCAGACTCCTTCTTTGACTGACAGGATCACTTGTTTGTGCAGAGCAACACAGAACAGATCGTATACTGACAGGACTTCTCACTTGGGACCCTTTCAGTGTGATTGCATTGCCACTGAGTTGTGAGTTTTCTAACTTCTGATTGTTCGTTGACAGTAATTAACCAGCCTGAAAAGATCAAACTAGCCAGTATTTGGCAAAATAGTGGGGATAGGAAGAAAGAATGTAATTCTGGGTGGTAGAACTTGTGTTTTTTTTATTTCTTTTCTTCCCCTGTCCCTTTAATCCTCTCACAAGCACTCAGATTTATCTCGCACCACGCTGTGTGGGAGCTGCTGATCTACGCCTCGATGCTGCAGCAGAGAAAAGTTGCTCACTGGTGCGAAAGACAAATATCTGCGAGCACATTATTTCATGTGCAGCTAAACACATAACACACGGAGGAGATAAATACCTTCGTACGGCTGAGTTAGCAGCTCAAACTGAGTCGTATCATCTGTCGGGTCATCTGCCCGTCCATCCACCTCTATCTCTGCTCCGTCACTTCATCCCACCCTCCACCTATCATCCTCTGATTCGCTCTCCACCTCTCTTTACAATCGTCGGACTCACAGAACATTGTTATTGCTTATCTATTATGGATTAGCAGAAAATTAGCCGCAGTTCCCTCATTAACAAACGTAGACGTAGCCCTCTCTCCTCTCTCTTCCTCCCGTTTCTCCTCCAGCTGTTTGAACCCGTGGTAGCGGCGGTGATGACACCCGTGCGCCTCGGTTAGCACACGGATGTGTGTCGAGCGGATAATGGCAGTGTTCCCGTGACCGGTGTGTGTTGGAACTGTGCGTAATGAGGCCTGTGTGATATGAATTATTGAACATTGTTGATGCTAGCCTGGTCCTCCCTGCCTGCAGGCTGTATCTCAGAGATGGCATGTTCCTACGTCCTTAGCACCACCACCACCACCCTTCATGCAACGAGAGCTATCAAGAGTTATCTGCCGCACACACGCACTCGTGAACCATAAATATAGACACAAGTAACACAAACATGCTCCCGCGGAGAGGAGCGATCGTTCATACGAGTTGTCAGCATTTACAGTGAACACTTTTTTACATGAATATATAAATACATACAAAGAGAAAAAAACGTTCCCAGTCAGTTCAGCAGAAGCAGGCACATGACGCTAGGATGAATATGTCACAAAGTTTCTCAGAGAAGTGACTGAAATCACGTTTTTTTTCTCATCCAAATGTTGCCTTACAGATCATTAGCTCGTCTAATTAAAACATTTAAAAAGCATCAATTCTGATTGGCCTGTCTGCGCTCTGAAAATGTCAACAGGAGCATAACTGGCCGTAACTAATAAATGATTAGAGGATACCTTGACAAATGAACGTCTTTAATATCTCGCAGCCGCCGAGGATGACAGGTAGTTCGCTAACTGATCCCTGATCATCAGGCACGGCAGAGAAAATAAGAGGATTCACAGAGAGAAGTCAGACCCAGACTAAACCAGCTCAACTAGACATCTTAACTTGGTGTTATTTAATGGATATTTTCAATCATTCATTTTTTCATTCATTGTCAACCGCTGATGGTCGCAGTAGCCGCGTTATCCCTTTTTTTCAAGGGGTTGCGGGGAGGTTTCTGGAGGCAATCCCAGCTATCTAAGGGCGAAGGCAGGGTACACCCCAGACAGCTCATCG